>CAJHQP010004117.1:0-58958 GCA_905132765.1 Moricandia arvensis
TTTTGAGCTTCCAAAAAAATTCAGTGCATCATCTGTTATAATATTGAAGCCCACAAACCGAGAAAAACAAATGTAGAGGTCTATTAAACCACAGATGATCGCGAACGTTTACAGTAACTATAATAAAAATATAAAAATTAATATCACGAAAGTATACTGAATTTTGAATTTACTAAAACGAAATGTTGTAAAAACCATTAGGGAATTGAAAACAAAATTATTAATTAAGAGAAGCTTTGTAGTGATTTAAATTAATCCGTTCATGAATTATTTTAAAAACCAAAGCATACTAAAAATATCATACCGTGATCTTGCGAATTATCAATCTACTCTTTTTCAAAAAATTAAAAATCATGTCTAATACTGCGTTATAATTTGACTCGAGAATCTTTTAAATTATGATATTTAAAAAATTGATGTTTTTAATTACCCCAAGTATTTTTTAATCGCCTAAATTAAATATGCAAATATATTTTGTGCATATTATTCCTCAACTAATCATTGATTTCGCAAAATTATGATTAGATAGTCACCGTTAAAAAACTGATGGGAACTGTTATCGTCCCATAATCAATTAACAGGTTTAATGACTATTCATTACTTAATTTGTTGTAATCAACTATTTAGTTAAGAAATAATCTACCCGAGCATACTTGAAGTATTAAAATTTTCTTATTTCAAAATACGATCTAGTGCAGGAAATAAAAACTCATTTCTTGTAATAGTAACATAATTAAAAGTTTAACATCTAAAAGGAAAAAAAAAAAACGCTCCACACCTAGGATAGTAGGGCACACCGTTACTTCTCAATAATTTAGTTTTTAATCGGGTGGACTATAGTAAGTTTAAACCGTCAAGCTCAACCGGGTCCTTATCTTAGCCTATAAGAATAAATAAGCTACATACCACTCAACAAACTTCTACAGCGGTAAAAGCCGTACGTCGTACAGCCAGTATTACATTGCTAACTCACTAAACAGAGCTCTGGATCGATCTGAATACTTGCTCAACAAAAGAATCGATCCACTGAGAATTGCAAAGAAAGTAACTTTATAAATCAGGTAATGGTAAGATCCTATAACCGTACCTTATATATTTGATAGTCAAATCTTAATTCAAAATTGAACTAGCGCAGACTTTGATCTGATACTGCTGCAGGCCGAAGATGCGAAACGGATCTCAGAAACTATATTGTTTAGCAGATTTTTTTTACTCTGTATTATTCTTGGACTTATCTTGTCTGAGAAGTGCCAAAGATTATGAGCAGTATTTAATAAGTCACCACTTGTTTGTAATACAAATGTTTTTTCCCAAAACCGAGGTGCGACTTATAATAGAATCTCATGAATAGTTTTTTGCAAAGTCTTATGCAGAGTAGCAGCGCATATGCCATGATGTTCCCTGAGCTGAAGCCAGGCATTCATTCTTCTTTGCACATTTTTGTGCCATGCTGTTTACGGGACCACTCTTTCTTGCGTAATAGCAACAAGTAAATCCCAAGCCATTGATCCACCTTATGAGCTTGTGACATAGAACAAAGCCTTGCTAAACATGCGACCCGCATGCATATGGGATTTATTTTGTAAGTCTCCTCTTTCGCAAAAGAGTGTTGCCTTTAATGTTACTAGCAAAAACACGACAATGATTTTCAGGCTTGTGGAGCGACCGTGTGCTTATGCTTGACTATAACTCAAATACTCATATAGTATAAAGTCACAACATTCGTATAAAGTTAGTTATTTGGCTATGCCAAGTCCAAGCCAGTCACACACAACGTCAAGAGCACGATCTATATTCATTCGCTAGAGTTGTGTCTTGTGTAATACACTTGTATCATCTTGTATAAATACAGATCAAGGCCGTGTCTCATAACCACAATCAGTTTTTGACGTGAAATTAAAATAAGTTACGCTACCCTGCGTTTCTTTGCGTAAGAACAAAGCATATTCAATTATATTTATTTTTCGATATCTTGCTTCGATAATCGTAAAATCAAAACACAATAACAACATGGCGTATCAGCAAGCTTTACTTGACGCAGGAACAATATAGCAGCAAAGCACTAGTTCAAAAAAGGAGAAGAGAGAGCGCACCGTCCCTGATATAATAGATCAACCAAAGCGCCGCTGATATGATAATCAGAAATTCGTTGATATTTGATATTCAAAAGACTGTGATAAGTGGATAATCAGAAGGCAAAAATTTTCACAATCACGCTTGATTCACAAACAACAGCGCAGACGGGCAAACATAGTGCACCCTTACTTTTCGACATGGGAATAGCTACAACTTATGGAGCATCAAAAATGTGTAATCATTTATCCAGGACCATTAAAATGTCGGTCTGATGGTTGCAGAAGGTGTGTCAGTTCCCAACAGTGTACAAGTGCGAAGCAACCCGATAGAAAACATGCAAGGGAAAAAAATAGTAAGCAAAGAAACAATTTCTGCAACGATAACAATGGCACTAGCAAATTTTGCAAACTGCGTTTACAGATTACAAATATTACTCACGCATTTGCAGCAGCATCACATCAAAAGAGGCATCGCCGGATATCATTTGAAGGCTGAGTATCAAGGTTTTCCTCAGTTACGTTTGATGATAAACTTTCAAACATTGCAGAAATTAGAGTACCAGAGAATCTCAAGCATGTATGATTAACGAGAGATGTAGACTTACACTGCAGAAGATAATTGTCTTAGCCTGGAAATCAATTAACTTATCCATGTTTGCAAAACGAAAACTGATATCTTCAACTCATACAACAAGATACTAATCTCCTTCCGCGCCTAAGTCGATAGTATTGTTCGCCGTTAAATGCGAGCAAACTCGCCGATACTGACATCACTAACAATGACATAATTAATCGGTATTCTAAAGCGCTCATAAAGCAAGGTTGGCCTGAAGCAGCAAGAAAGCACCAAATGACAAGGCACGCCATTCAATAGCTCGAGCCAAAGCGCAAGAGATTAGGATTTCAACAAGCACAACTAAAAGCGTTGCATGCCGAGCAGCAAGAAGTGGTGTGTATTTTTGCTAAGAAACAACAACCACGGCCAACGCAGTGAGTGTCTACAGCGCAGACAGAAGAAGGATGATCCCGAAGGCATTACAGAAGTACAAGCAAGTGTTTATAATATTGTGCGCCAAGTGAGCGCCCACTTTGCAAGTTCGTGCTACTCAAAGAAAATGCCAGAAGGCACATGCTAAGCTCTCGAAGCAAGAAAGCACTGTAGGCAATATCAATATTCGTTAGTCAGTGCAAAGTGAAGAACAAACAATAATAATGCGAGCGACATACTGCGTAGTAGCAATGACAGCACCATAACCAATAATGGATAAAGCGACGTCGAGAATTAACTTCTCAAGCTGATAGCGGAGCTATCAAGCTCAATAAGATTGGAAATGGAAGCATAGTCATGACAGCCGGCAAATAAAGATAGTACGCGTCATGACTAATGCGTGGCAAGAGGACATCAAAAATGTGATTCCGCGTTCCGGGGCCTTAGGCCGAAAAAATTTGTTAGAGTGTTCCACAAATGTTTTCAAGTGGGCACTACCTCGTCGTGCAATTTTCAACAGAGAAGAGGCATATAGCATCATAAGAGGCATAGCAAAAAAGGCAGACAGGCATCAATGGAATATCCCAAATGACTCACAAGAAACTAACAGAATCACCGGGGATGAGTGCGGCCAGCGAAGAAGCCATAAGCAGCCAGCTGAGCAAGCCCAGAATGAGCCATTATGCGCCACAAGAGGCATTGCGCTCATGTAGGCGCACAAAAGTGGGCACAAAAAATGCAACGACAAAAGCACTTGGTAAAGCGGTTAACCAAAAGTATTAAAGTCATGAAGCGAAACATTAGCTGCAGGGCGTGTAGACTTGGCAATGCAATCAAGCAATAAGTTTACCAAGCAATCTCAAAACTAAGCTCAGCAAGCAAAGCCTTGAGATTGTGCATATATGTATTGTGGGCCGACTGCAGCCCCACCAATAACTATTGATGCAAATCCGATATTTTTTGCATAATTCTTGGAAGACCTATAACTTCACATAGTGTTAGGCGCTATACTTCATGAACAAAAAATCAGCAAACCTTCTCACTGCTTCAAGGAACTTACTTAACAACATATGCGTAGTAAGAAGCCATATAAGTTGTACCATCAAAAAACATATGAGGATCAGATAGGAGCGTGAGTTCACTTCACAAAGAATTCAGCGGCTTACTGTGAAGAAAGAAGAATCAATAAGCAAGCCTACCTTGCCTTATTCACCACAGCAAAATGCCAGTGCTAGCGAGCCCGCGATGAAGCAGGCACCTTGGTGGAGATGCATCGCTAGAACGATGTGGGAGAAATTATTTACCGCTCAAGGGATCGGCCAGAGGCACGTGGTATAACTTGCATTCATATCTTCAGAACCACTACTGCCATCAAAGCAATAGAAAGATGATGGTCACTCCTATAGCAGAAGTGCATGTAGGGACAACAAGCCAGATCTGTGTTCTACACCTGCAGAGTGTTCGCGTAGCATATAGCTACATACATATCCCGATCAAAAGATGGAGGAAAGTTAGCACGCTCAACGCCAAAAACGTGGAGTCTTTATTGGATATAAGCCAATCAATTCCAAAGCGCCCTATAGAATTACTCATTTTAGTCAGAGCAATGAGAAGATTGCAAAGTTATCAAGAGACTGTTAAGTTTGAAGAAAAACCAAAGCAAGATGGCGATTGGGAAGGCAGAAGAAGTCTAGGAATACATTAAGCAGCTTGTCTTACATTTGCGAAGACACTTATAGCTCGCACTAAGAACCAAAACCAAAGGTAATACTTACTAAGCCCTATTTTTATTCAAATTATAATGATCATGATTACTAGTGATAGACAAGATCGAGAAGCTTCTGAGCCCACAAAGAAAGTTTCAAGTTACCATGACTTGGAAATCATGAAAAGGCCACAAGAGCTAGAGCATTGCAAGATGGCACGGCTCAAGAGCAATAGAAGCTTGTCTTCATGCAAATCGAAGAAACATATACTTATAATTGAACGCATGCTAGAGTACAAAGGACATGAAGCAGAGCGCCAGTGGAATGAGCCGAAATCCACCATAATGAGAAGAGCAAGCACATGGGCCAACTAAGTTGGACAAGCCAGCCAGAAGAAGAATGTGATATAGGTTGAAGTGAATCTACAAGAATCAAATAAGGACCGATGCCAAGCGGCAATTCACATCAAGCCATAAGCCACGCGCTAGTAGCTAAGAGGATTCTCTCAAAAGAATATTACAAGGTATTTGACTATCTTGAGACATTTTCCCCAATCTCAAGACATGATACACATACGAGCCATACTTATGCATTTGCGACACTCAAATAGCACAGTGGACGATCTGTAACAAATGCGAGGTAAGTCAGGCTTTTTCTCAATGCGCAGCAACTAAAATTAAAGAAGTTTATATCACACAACCACCCGGGTTTGTGATGATAGGGAAATTAAAGAAAATGTGTTTAAAGGCTAGACAAAGCAATCCTACTACGCCGTCTCAAAACAAGCCTCCCCCAGCCTTGCGCTATGGAACAGAATATAGCACTCATACTTCATTCAAAACTGTATTGAAAGAAGTATGGAATGAGTGCAGCCCTTATACATCAAGAAGAGCAAGGAGGAGATGTATTGATCTATGCAGTCTATAATGCTGGATTAATATAAACCATCACAGGAAGACAATGTTCATCTCTCATCAACACATTCAAAGAAGACATGAAGAACGAATCTCGACGCATGACGGATCTTGGCATTGTTAAGCCTACCTTTCTTGCGTAATGGAGAAGTAATACCAGCATGATCACCGACATATTCTTTCACAAAGAAATATTGCAAACCAAACTTATTGATAAGGTTTGGAACCGACAAACGAAGCAACGAGCATTAAACCACTTTCACTTCACACCAAAAGGCAAAAGAAAGTGAAGATGCACAAATGAGTATGCGAGAATCCGACTAGTATATAGATAGGCATTGTCGAAGGGATTTGATGCTATTGTGTGCCCCATCAAGACACTGATGTAAGATAGTAAACGCAAGCTTCCTATACTCTTCAAGATACATGCTCATCACCTCGCCATGAAAGACACTATCAAGAACCAGAAGGCGTGTTAAAGGGTACTGTTCAAAAAAAAACTATCAAGTTTGGCGCAGAGCTATTCTTCACAAAGCGTTGCCGATACACCAAGAGTGATTAGGATACTCGGGACAGTATATGGAGGTAGCGTTCTACGGAAGGATAAGAAAAAACACATCAGGTTATGCTTTATAATAATTCGCGATCAAGCTATATTTTAGTGGGCAGTAAGCTAAGCAACAAACCATCAAGGCTCCAAATTCTCATAAGTAAGAGGCCAAAGTACTAGCTGCCGTGATGAGCTAGCAACAAACCAAGCGCCAATATGGTTACAAAGTACTACATGCGCAGCGATTTTGGGCATGAAGCTTGCAAGCAACGGCATTACCCATTTTATGTGACAACAATTCGGCAATAGCGGATGCGGAAGAATTTTGTAGCCAGCAACATAAAGGAACAAAATACTTAGAGCATCAAAATAACCATTGTTGTACTGGGCAAGCAGAACACAACAGGGACTTGTCCAACTTGATCTACTGACCAAAGGAGAAGACCAACCCTCGCACGATATTTTCACAAGCGTTAAGCCGCCGTTTCAAAGTTTGAGATCTCAGAAAGCAAGCTTGGCAGTCAAACCAAGATATGATAACGCAGAGTGTTGACCTATAATCAAATCTCGTTTATTAGTTATAAAGTCATAACATTCGTAGAAGTTAGTTGTTTAGTACTACCAATGTCAAGAGTCACATACAAGTCAAGAGTCACGATACTATCATCGTAGAGTTAAGTTCTTTAACAAATACACCGTGATTACATCTCTGTATTAAATTACAGATCAAGTCTGGCTCTGATAACAACAACTCAGTTTTTGAGCTGAAATAAAAATTAGTTTAACGCTATACTCTGGTTTCCTTTGCTGTAAGAAAAAAGCATAATTCAATTATATTCAATTTTTCCTGTATTATTCTCTTTCATAATCGTAAAACAAACCACAATAATCACATGCTTCGGTTTTGTCGGTTTGTAAGCCAAGAAACTTGCTTTTGAAGAAGTGGTTAACCGTTTGCATATAGCTTACTAATATGATTCTTTCTTAGCCACTCAGCTGACAATGAGAACAAGCTCGCTTCCTCATCATATTAAAGACATCTAAGTGCATCCAGATTATCTTTTGTTTCTTAGTTTGAACTTTTTCTATGCAATCTTACTATGTAAGCATCAGTGTGAAATTAAAATAAGACAACAATGTTCCTGCCCAACAAAAAAACTACAGCGAGCCTATACGCATCATAAGACGGCTGGGCGTCGCCATTACCAGGTACAGAAAATCATCATCTTCCAAGGCCTTATATACATCACTCTAAAACCTTTAACTTCTTGATGTAAAATAAACTCCTCTTTAAATTGGGCTTTGAGAAGATCAATTAACTTTTATCTTCTTTTGGGAAGATGTGAAACTAAGTTGACTTTCTACTTAGCAAGTGACTACTTTTCTAAGGTGCTAAGCTGAGAATTCTAAGGTTGCTAAGACTGAGAAAGGAACCAAAAGAGAAGAATTTTCTCAGAAGAGTGCAAAGAATTTTGGTGAGAAGTCCTCTTAGATGAAAAAGAAACCTCCGAAGGGTAAATTTCTTTATTAAAAATAGTTTTCCTTTTGTTATTCTTCTCTTGTTCCCGTTTAAAAATTTTACATGTTTGATACATAGTTTATCTTCAATTTGTTGATATGTACGATTTTGTGTAATTAATGGACTCAACCACCTCCTGTCGACCCTTTCAAAAAAGATGTAACGAAAAGATTTTTCATATATAGTTATGCATGTATGAATCTCGGGGTCCATAGATTTTTGAGGGATTGGTCCATACCTTCTGGAACCAGCAGACATGCATGCAATCACATACTTTTCCTTTTCTTAAGTTTATTTTAAGTCTCTATCTCTCTCCCACTCCCACCGTGCATGTGTATCATAACCTCTATAAAACAGAGAGAGGGCCTCCCACATCTTTTAGCCAGTGCCAAGAGAATGGAACACATCTACCATTTCCAATAGCGGCTTGTCATTTTCATAGGTCTTGGGAATGTTGCTGTCTCTTCTGCTTCATGTCAAGTTTAGTTTTATGTCCCTCTCAATCATTTTGTCTTCTCATATTTACATTATACACCACTTCCATGTTTGACTTTTTGTCACTGTTGCAGCTGTTGTGAAGTGTAATGCCTTGGAAGGTTCCAGTGATAAAAGAAGAGGCATTATTCTCAATGCAAGATGTCTCGTAACAAGCTCACTACTTATACAACGTTAGTGATAGAGTTGAGTCCTAAATACAAGGAGGTAACATCTATTTATACAAATCTATCCTTATCACACAAAGCTTATCGCTAATACTCCCCTTCATTGTGGTTGAAGCGATTTAGAACGCCCATCTTGCCAAGTTAGTTGTGAAACTGTTGTTTTCCCCAACGGCTTAGTTAGTATGTCTGTCAATTGGTATGTCATCCGAACATGACGAGTTACAACCGATCCCTCTTGAATTGTATCGCGAATGAAATGACAGTCACTTCTATAGGTTTGGTTCTTTCGTGAAATACCAGGTTTGATGCAATACAGAGAGCAGGCTTGATTATTGCAGTATAGTGAAGTAGGTGAAAGTTGTGGAATGTCAAGGCTTCACATTAGCTCGATGATCCACTTGAGTTTGCATAGAGTCAAGGCCATGGACCTATATTCAGCTTCAGCTGACGAGCGTGACACAACTTGTTGTTCTTTGTCTTCCAAGAAACAATTGATCCGCCTAGCATGATGACATAACCGGTGAGTCACATTCGAGTCAGTGGATAGGCGGCCCAATCTGAGTCATAATAGGCAGAGAGTGTAAGATCATTCTTCGCGCGTTAGAAGATACCATGACTTGGATCGTTTTTGAGATATCTCACTAGTCTAAGAGCTGCTTCCCAATGCTTGAGTTATCTAATCCCATAAGGAATTGATGAATTCTCACTTTTTCCTGACTCTTTTCATATTTCACCATTGAATTGCATTCAGAGCTTCCACAGCAACATGTAAAACCTTTTTCTAAATCGGCTAAGTCATCCCACATGACTTTTGAGTCGACCGTAGAAAATCTCAACAATTTCACCGTCTTGTTTGCATATTGTTATGTCTGCAAGTAGTTGATGGATGCGAGTATCGTCATTGACTGAGAAGCATCGCTGAAGACTCGCCCACATAGCTTTGGTGATGTCAACAAGAGAGATGGAAGGTCTTAGCTTAGGCTCCACGCTACTGTAAATCCATCTAGTGATCATTGTGTTGACCATGTCCCACTTTTCTGCATCTTCAGAGTCGTTGGATGGTCATTTTAGAGTTCCATTGATGAACCCTAACTTTCGCTTGATACGAATTGAGTTAGTTATCAACTTCGCCCATCTTTCATAATTTGCACCATTGAGGAGGATTGGTGTCTTTACCTGCCCCGTGCTGTCGGCGAAATGCAAGTTATACGGTGACACCAATTTGTCTGTGGCTGAAACAATAGCTTGTTTGTTACTCATGATTCTTTATTGAATTCGAGCAAGAATAGAAGAAAACTGAGAAAAATCGATATCAAGAGTCAAGAGTAGGCTCTGATACCATGTCAAACTGTTTGTGTTGGTTTATTCATCGTAACAAGTTCACTACTTAGACAACATTAGAAATAGACATCAGTCCTATATACACGGAGGTAACATCTATCTATACAAGTCCATCCTTATCACAAAAATATTCTAGCTTATCGCTAATATAAGAAACTTTGTTCTAGTTACAAACACCACACCGCCCTTTCCAGCAGAAAGCTTATGCTATCTCCTGGTAACGCGGACATTGTTTTCCTTCACATAACCACTAAGATCAGTCTCCTTTTGAATGTTTTATGAAACCCTAACGAGGCATATTCAGAAAATCTCATCACATTTTCTTACAAGACAAGCTATGTTTTATGTCTTAGAAGCCCAAAAGACACATTGCCATAGTCTATCCATTAACTAACCACAAATATGTTGGCTTCACATAGAAGAAAAATCTATGTTTTAGGTTTTAGAAACCCCCAAAATAAATTCATGACATATTGACATATCCGTAAACTTATCATAGACATTGTTGGCTTCACATATCCATTTTCCATGCATACGTTAATTCGCCGTAACCAAAACATATATATGTAACATCGTGATTTCTGGTAGACAATTAACTGCCTAATAGAATTAATTTGACTATCTATGTTACCAAAGTGCAATTACTTTTTCTATCACACGTTCGTTTAAAACTTCATGGTTAAGTTTGCTTATGTTGGAGTAGTGGAAGGATGGGTGACATATCAGGAATGATTCGCGATCTCGTGTAAGTGCGGCAAAAGCACATGGAAAGTTCATGTGGTAATTGCAAGGTCAGTAAACAAGACTTTAAAACCTTTTAAAATTAACGCAAGACCGTCGGACGGGGACCTACAGGCTGAGAGAGCGGGCGACTACAGAAGTCTTCGCATACCTAAATTAGGAAGATTTCATAAGACTTTGGAATACCTCCTAGAATACTTCAGAAGACTTCGCATACTTGAAGTCTTCTAGGAAGTCTTCCAAGAAGTCTTCAAAAACCAGAAACTTCCATCAGCTTAAAACATTCAGATACGTTTACTAGATGAAGAAAAAGGTAAAAGTTTTAAGCAACAAGATTGTTACCAGATGAAGAAAAGCTAGACATGGAGACTTACAAAAAACACTCAGATCTGTTTTGACTCCACCATCAGCTTCAACCTACGAGACCTCCTCCTCCACTTTAACACCTCCAGCAGCGACCTCCGAGACATCCTCCTCCGGCTCAGACAACTTCAGATATGAAAATGAAATCAAGGATTCAAAACATAGTTTGGAAACTAGGTAAAAGCTTTAAGCAATAAGAAGGTTACCAAATGAAGAAAAGTTAGACATGAAGACTTACCAAAACGGTCAAATGAGTATTTCTCATAGACACTATTGATTTTTTGGGAAGTCTTTTGGGAAGTCTTCTGAAAAGTCATCTGAAATCTGACTTAAATCAGACAAACTTGAATATTTAAAAAAGTTTAGATGACTTCATATCCGAGAAATACTTCAAAACTATTTTTTCTACTTAAATAATAAATAAAACATTCACATTAAGTTGAATCTGTAACATTTTAGAATCTAACATATAAAACACACAAATACATATCCAAAATTTATAGATCTACATTTAAATGAATGAAAGATGACAACCATGTAATGAAAAACCTACAAAAACAAGATAAACTATTGAGAAAACATGAGACAAAAATGAGAAGTTGATACAAAATTTGGTGGTTTCAAGTACAAAGAGATTAAAAATATTTTTATAAAATTATTAATTTGGTGGTTTAAAGTTCAAAGAGATTAAACGAGAAGTTGATACAAAATAATACATAATTTTAATATTTTCCCTATAAAAATATTTTTATAAAACTTATTAATTATTTTAAGATCTATTATATGAGAATAATTATCGGGAAGTTTTCTCACAGAATACTTCTTGGGAAGTCCTCTCACAAAAGACTTCACAAACCACAAAAAACTTTACGGGGTTATATTCGTAAAAATGTATACATGTTTTTATTTGGTAATAACTCATAAGGAACTGATTGTAATTACACTAGCATTTTAAGTTAATTTATATTTGATTGAATTTGTGATATGTTTTTACATTTAAAATTAAGTTTTAAGTCATATTTGGCAGGTGTTTCAAAAAAAAGAAGTCATATTTGGCAATTCCTCCTTGAATTTATATATATCCATAATTTTCAAATTACATTCCAATCAAATCTTCCATATTTTTACCAACCCATTTAAAATGAACCAAAACTACTTGTGGAAAAATCTTTACACAATCAACACCAACATTAGCTTATATTTTCAATAAGTAACATGCTAAATTACAAATAAAAACAACCAACTAAATCTTTTGAAATTTTTTGGCTCGGGTTCGGGTTGGTTAATTTCAAATTTGGGTGAATTTGGATTCATAATTTAAATATCTGTAATATTTGGATACATAATGGGTTCGGGTCAGTTTAGATATTTAAAAACCTGAAAACACCAAAAATTTAAATAAATACCCAAAATATTCAAATACAAGAAAAAACCCTAACTTTTACCCAAAATCTAGTCCAATGAACCGTAAGACACCCAAATTTTTTATCATAGTACCAATTTTTTTTAATTTAAATTTTATTCGAAACTTGAAACTATAATCAAAAACCCAAACCCAAAACTTAAAAAATATTAATAATATCGAAAATATATTTGAAATACCCAAATATACATAAAATATTTTGGGTACCTGATCGATCTCGGATAGGAATCAGATCCGAACTAAGACCCGCATGTCCAAAAAATACTAAATAAGTACTTTGTCTTGGATCTGACCCAAACTGAACATGTATTTTTGGATCAGTTTCAGTTTGGTTTTTATGATACAGGTACAATATTCATATCTAAAAGAAGTTATCTAAGAATATATATACGAAATCTCAAATCAACTAACTTATAAATTATATAATTTGAAACAAATTTTCTTATTAGATATATTATGTCTTTGTAAAATAATAAATGTACAACAATCTCAAAATTTGAATTTATATCAAATTTTGGTTATATTAAAAAATTCTCTACACTTTCATAGCACGGGTGAGAAGCTAGTCCTTATTATTTGATTCACACTAAAAAGGTAATGAACAAATAATTTACATATTTGTGTGCAAATATTTAATTTAACAATAATAAATAAAAGTGAGAAAGAAGAAGAAAGTAGGAAAGTGGGAGGGTGGGTTCGGTTGGAAAGGCAGTATATCAGCTTCAGTTTCAGTTTCAGGTACGGTTTTAGGTTCGGTAGTAGTCGACTTTTGTGCGGATAAGAACGCCTCTTCGTTCTTTTTTCAACACGCGCATCTCTCTCTCCTCTCCTCTCCTCTCCTCTCCTCTCCTCTTGCTCTGCTTCTGCCACTCTCTAGAAACTGGCGATCGAAGAGAATCAGCAAGCTAGTGTCAGAGAAATCAAACCCACGGACAAAATAATCATCATGGTAATAATAATATTAATAAATAAAAATAATCCATTTATTTCCTCAAATGGGTTATAAATGCTCTGTTTCATCTTTACTTCAGAGATCGTTTCAAAATTCTACAAAGACATCTCCGTTTTATCAGCTCTGCTCAATTTTACCTTTTTTCTCTAATGTGTTCTTTCAAAGTTTGGAATCTTTTTCACCGAATTTGATTCTGTTAAAAAACTATACTCTGTTTCAATAAGAACATTTATTAGTTGAGTATGTTTCATTTTGTGGTACGTTTCTCTTGTGATGTCTTTGTTGTTACAGGGAGCTGAAGAAGAAAACAACAAGAGTTGGCCTCCATGGCTTAAACCTCTGCTTCAAGAGAAGTTCTTTGTACAATGCAAATTACACGCAGATTCACACAAGAGTGAGTGTAACATGTACTGCTTAGACTGTACCAATGGTCCTCTCTGTTCTCTCTGCCTCCCTTTCCACAAGGATCATCACGCCATTCAGGTTCGTAATTATTCTCTTGTTAGATTCTTTCCAGTTAAGTTTACATATTTTTTGTTGAGAGAAAGAGAAAAGAAAAAGCATCTTGTTACTTTGGTTGGTGATCTACTAAACTGTTTTCATTTCGTTTTTTCTTGGTGATTCTGACCTTTGTATGTCGATTAAAATTACAGATAAGGAGATCATCATATCACGATGTGATAAGAGTATCGGAGATTCAGAAATTTCTGGACATAACAGGAGTTCAGACATATGTGATTAACAGTGCTAAGGTTGTCTTCTTGAACGAGAGACCTCAGCCTCGACCAGGCAAAGGTGTTGTCAACACCTGCCAAGTCTGTTATCGCAGCCTAGTTGATTCCTTCAGATTCTGCTCTCTTGGTTGCAAGGTAACGATACAAAAAAAAGTAGAAAACAGTTTATATTTATTTTTCTCTATGTTTGGGAGAAACGAAATGGGTAAAAACAGAGTCAAAAGAGTTAATATCTTTGATTTTAGGGCATAATTAACCCAAAAACCCATATGAGTTTTTTAACTTTTTTTTTATGAACCAATCGCGAGCCGCCATGTGTCAGTGGGGTCTGTGAACAGTGTAAAAAACCCTTAAAATCGGTTCTTATTTACTAGTTTTTGTAACCGACTTTACACTGTTCATGAGTCACACACCTTAAAAAAACCCCTAAAAATTCCCTTTTAATCATGGTCTTAAAGCTTTAAGGGTTAGTTGGATATTGTTTGTTTGATGGAGTCTGCTAAAATAACAAGAGATTTTATGTATTTTGGATCTGTACCTTTGTCTTGTTGTGAAAGGTAACTGACGGGGTCAATATCCCGAACCAAAGCTATTTTAGGTAGGAGTATATACTAATGAGTATAGACTTGGTTGAATAGGTAAGTTAAGTACTATTTAATCATTTCTTTAGGCCATTATTATTGGTGAGAGACTATAGAGATTTCTCACATCATATTTTAATAAATAAAAAGCATTAGTCATTATCTGGAGGAAGAATCTCTCAAAACGTTTTTAAAGTTTCATGTTTGAGAGACTTATCAAACACTTTCTCTTCTCTTTTTATATATTCATGAGAGACTCATTAAAATCTACCAATGCTCATGCCTTAATATTGATTTAGTATTTAAACCGTATTTTATTTTCTATCTTTCTTTGATGGGAATTGAGAAAATGACTTGGAAAAAAAAAAGATTTTCGTGTTGGGTGGGCGAGAAAATGTTGGGGCAATCATAGCAACTCCAAGAAATTGTGGAGTTTTTGAAAAATATAATACTACTAGCATTTGGGTTGACGAGGAGAAAAATCCAAGTCAATCTAAGGCTTCGTCCTTAAGCAATGCTCTTTTCATCCCCATACTTTCTTTTCATGACTTCCTAGATTTTCATATTTGTTGCTTACATAAATTAACTACTAAAATAACCCTAATACTAACTTTGTGAATCATTATCTTGTCACTAGATCTCTGGAACATCAAAGAATTTTGACAAAAAAAGGAAGGATTGGACAAACAATTTTTCAGATTCTGATGATTCTTATAGCAGTACTACTACTAGCATCGGGAGGCTCAAGAAGAACAATGACATGATTAATAACAATAGTTTCACGCCATCAACACCGCCTCTATCGGCAGTAAATGGCCGAATTGTGAAACGAAGGAAGGGAATTCCACATCGTGCTCCTTTTGGAGGACTAATCATAGAGTACTAATATAACAGTCTCATGCTAATAACAATCACTAGTAGTTTGTGGGGTATTGTATGTGTATGTGTATGTGTATATACCTATAGTGGTCTAAAGCAATGTACAAAGAGAAGCTTAACATCATATTGTCATATTAGATATGATTGTGTAAAAGAAGTGGGAAAAGATAATAGAGTGGAGTATGAAAGGAATACTTGTGCTTGTATAGTTTGGGCTCAAAAGGTGCATATGTAAATGAAAAAGGCAATAGTAATAAAAGCATGTGATGTAAATGCAGATGTGAATGAAATAAAGGCATTTTTATCATTCGATGTACTTGTTTCTTGTCTTTGTGTTCATAGAGTATCTCATTTATTAATTTCATAAAATAAGATATCCAAAACTATTTTCTGACGCTTTCAAAACAAAAAAAAAACCCATCTATTTCTGCATGGTAAACCGTAAATGCATAGCTAAATCATTCTTTCAACTGACCCGACCCGAGTCTATGGAGAAAAAGAAGAGTTTTTCTTTTTGATTATATACTTGTTTTTCCTATAGAATCATATCTTCCTTACGAGTTGTGATTACTAAAATATCCTCTTTTTGAGAAAAAAATCTTATTATTTAACATTTGGAAGAAGAGAGAAAACAATGGGTGAGACAAAACAAAAGCAATACTTGACATCTAAAAAGTGATTTCTTTGTTGAAGTGTTGTTTCTTTATGAGTAAAACTATATTTCTATATATGACGAAAAGTTTTAGATCTACAAAGCAAATCAAAAAGGCGTCACACATTGACAAAAATAAATTAAAAAAAAAACAAGGGGGGACTAAGTACAAACCATTGCATACAAATTGACCAACATTACATCCAAATAGACATTAGGCTACAAAAGTGCTTCATGTGCCTCCTAGCAGTGGTAGAATTCATGATTTCCTTATCAATAAGCATGTATATACTAGCAAGTGGTAAGGAGGTGGCGTTGTGAAGAACATTGATGCATTGCTTCCAAATGCTGTAGACTGTAGCTTGCGCGAGCAGGTTCTCAAGGTGGACTGAGCGTTACGAGAAGAATGTTTGATCCAGGACAGTAATTCAGGGCAAGTCTGGTAGGTATAAGTCATGAGCAGGTGGTTATCTAGTCTCTATCGTTTCAGAACATAAACAACAAGATAGAGATACATGCATTCCACAACTAGCTAGGCTTTACTGAGTGGGGAGCAATCAAGCATGTTATGAGTGGCAATGCACATGTTGAAACTGTTTTTCGGCGTAGCGCCCACACCACAAAGGTAGTAGTCAATTGGCAGAATGAGCTAATGATTTTCTTAATTAAGTTTAACATTCATATATACACACAAAGTTACAACTGCATCCACAAAAAAATCCATGAAGAAAGGAAATCAAAGATATCGTACTCGATAAGGACCAATTCATACTCGCTAAATCTGGAAACAAGAACTTGGAACGGAGAAATGAAAAGATGTTTTCATTATTCAGTCAACGGTAAAAAATATAGAAATATTTATAAATGTATTCACTAAACCATTATGTACACTAAATTAAGCTGAGCTAGCTAATATAGACAAATGGTTAGAATGGTGCAATGGAAGAAAGATTGTTATCCACATATTTAGTTCTCCTACACCAAAATTACCATTTAGCTATTTCGGTTTTCAAAAGCATTTAACACGATATCTGCATGCAATTCAATTTTTTGTCCCTTTTTTGGAAAAAAAGACAGGAAAACTGGATGAAAAAAATACAAGAAAACTGCATGAAAATTTCACCACTATACATTTGGTGCAATTGATCCATCTTTTTTTTACCAATAAATGATTTTATTATAGATAATTACTTTCAAAGTATATTTAATATTTTTCTATGAGTACCATATGTTCATTTTAATTTACTCACAAATTTAGGAATACAAACTATTATTGTCTACTTATCTCTTTTTATTTTGTTTGTCATATAAATTTTATATATAATCAAATTATTACATTTATATAATATATATGGTGTTAATTACTATATGTATTATGTAAATATATAGTATTGTAGTTAAATATATATACTAATAGAAGATATATATATATTTCATTAATTGCTAATATTTTTATATTTTTATTACAAAATTGTCGTAGCATGAATTTATTGTAATATTTATTGTTATTTATCTATTGTATTTATATATTATATGTTTTGACTTTTAATGATTTTTTTTAATTTGCATATATGATCTGCTTTATTTGAATTAATTTTACTATTCAAAACTGTAATGGAATATTTGATTTGCTTGATCTACGCTTATCTCTCTGATCTGCACTTATCCACTTGATCTGCATGATTTTCACTTATCCCACTTAATATGCACCGCTTGAACTTCTTTTACCATTTTAAAAGCCTAATTCAACAAAGTAGCAGAATATACATATTTATATCATAAGTATTATGAGGCCCACATTAAAAAAAAAACCAAATCATGTAATTGATTGGAGATTTTTTTTCTGCGCAAATGAACCCACACTATGTAAAATATATGTAAATTTTGATTTGATTCATTATCCGTTTATTTAAACAAAAAAATATGGATATCTGTAACTCTATAAATCAAAACAAATATTAATATCCAATATTCGTAAGAAACAAAGGAAATGGAAAATACTATTTTTTAGGAGCGGAAATCCGATTCAATCCGTTATATGCATAAACATATATTTAAATATTTATGTATATAAAATATATAAATATTATACTTTATGTAAGGTTAAAATATTTTTTATTAATTTTATTATATTAGTTATTGTAATTTTGAAAACTAATTAATTTTTTATTATTGTATTAAAATATTATGATTTTATATAATTTTTGGATTTTTATATTTACAAATTGAATCGGATATCCAACTAAAAATGTAAATTTCTAGATATTTGGGACACCGTATATCATAATAGCTAGATCAAATTGAATTAGATAATTGATTATTTAGAATAAATGAATCGGATCATAAATACTTCCAAAAACCTGAATATTATATCGGTGCCCACCTTTACACATGACGAGATGTGATCACGTAATTTAAGTAAAGTTGCAAAAGGCGAGCAAGCACGATAAATAGCCCACATTCCCAATTTGGTATCACCGCCATTGCCGAACAAAGGCTAAGAGAGGAGAAGACGTTGGTGACTACTGAAGCACAACATTGTTTCAAGTGATATATGCAATACAGATGTAAACTTTAAAAAATAAATGACTAAGGTTGCATGATTAGTATTCTTGAGAACACGAAAATACATGCTAATGACTGTAAGAAGGTTGCATTTGTGGAAGACATTTTAGTGGTTTGAATGAGAGCATTAATGCTTCTATAATAGGAATTTGTGTTTCGAATTCCAAAAAGACAAAATTTATAAAGAGAAAGACTTGCAAGAAATTCTAATAATGGTGCAAACAATACTCTCAAGCGTAGTTCTTACGTGACGGTTAAAGGTGATGCAGTGAGATGTGAATCCTTATAAGATAGATATAATTGTGATTTGTAGAATCGTCTGTAATATTTTTTATAGTTTATAACAACATAATTTTTCATCGTTGAAAAGAGATGTTTGAAAACTGATTAACATTAGTATTATTTAAATATATATTTGAAAAATATATTTAAAATTTATTATTGTAGAGCATGATATTTATGAAATACTTTTGAAATCTATCGTGGAATTTTTTAACTGTGAACTTTATGAGGTTTCTAGTGAGTTCTAATGTTTTGGTAGAGTATTTTACTTACGAAAGAAAATTATATGGTTTAACAAAATCTATTAAAATTTCAGTAAATCTAAAATTATTTAAAATCGTATTAAAAATCAAACCATTCGTTTAAAGTTTTAGACTGAATACACTCTTAAGAGATTATGCACATTCAATTTGCCTTGAAAACATGGTGAGCATGTATTTATTCTTGTTCATTCTTAATTCTATTTGTATTAATATTTTTAACTGAACTATGGTTTTTAAATTAGATTTATAATTCATTGTTCCTTAAAATTTTATTATTTTTTAATTCATTAAATTTTAATAAATTATTTCTTAAGCATATTTTTAGACAATTAAAAATACCGCTTAGCCTTTTGGATTTTAAAATTGTTATAATATCAATTTGATGAATTTCTTAAATACATATAACTTTCTACAAATTTAACAAAGCCTTATACAACTCAAACATAAGTCCATATAAATTTAGAAAATCTCTCAATTTTTAAGATACTTTTTTAAAACCAATCAGGTTTCTTAAAATTCAACTTCCATGATAAATATGTAGAAGAGAAAGAAGAAGAATTACTATTGTTCTGATTAGAAATCGGGTTTTAGTTATATGAAATTAAAATTTTGTTTTTATTCTTCTGGAAGGTTGAGAAATGAGAGGATTAGAAAAGTATGGGGCATCTAGGCATTGTCATCGTCATTTTGAAGATTATATTACCAACATAAGAAAAGTCTTTGGTATGACCAGAGATGTTTTAGTTCGCTCGTTGTTTGGACTCATGAGTAAAGTCGATGGTAATTTAGCCAATGATAAATCAGGTTATTGATTAATTATAACTAGCTAAAATAATGCAAATGTTAGCACAAGAAATATGCTGGTAGGAAAATAAATGTGTTAAGAATATATTTTGATATATGTTAATGTATAATGCAATTGTAAATATGTACAAGTAAACAAGAGAATTTAGGTTTAGCTAACAACTAAAGTTTCCTAAACTAATGGGATGAGATTTCGAGTCTTTATGAGAGGAGAAATCGTATCACTAATACACCTCTAAAATATGGAGGAGTTATAGTCACTCCAATCTTTCCTAGTTCCGGAAATCGAGCTCGTGATAGAGGCTTGATGAGAGCGTCAGCCAACTGATCTCTGGTGTCGACGTAAGAGACATGTAAAAGCTCCTTGTTGTAATTGGCCATAGACGAAATGATAGTCAATGACAATGTGCTTCATTCGGGAGTGGAAAATTGGGTTCGCGCAAAGGAATGTTGCGCCTATGTTGTCAATAAACCACATGTGATGATCGCCTGACCCTAGTTTTGTGAGTATGTTGTAGATCCAGTTTAGTTCATATGTCATATTAGCAACATCCCGATATTCAGCTTCCATTGATGATATGGCCACTCCCTTCTTTTTCTTTGAACTCCATGAAATGGGATATTTTCCGAAATAAACGACATATGAGTTTGTGGAGGCGTAGTCATCGGAATCTCATACCCAATCATCATCAGAGTATGCATGGAAAATTAGTTTGTTGTTTTCAATGAAGAATATGCCATGAGTTGGTGTTCGAGCAAGATAACATAAGATTCTTTTTGTGGATTGCAATGATCCTCAGCCGGGGGGTTGCATGATTTGGGATAACTTATTGATTGTGAAGGCTATATTAAAGCATGTGAGTTGAAGATATTGGAGGCTCCCTATGAGTTTATGATACCTCGACGGGTTCGACAAAGAGCTGCTAGTGTGTAGAGTGATCTTCGGTGAAGAGCTCACCAGTGTTATCTCTGATTTCGCGTTCGCCATGTCATACTTGTGCAGAAATCAAGGATGTAATTACATTGGGAGAGGTGGAGTCCTTGCGGTTTTTAGTGAGCTTCAGTACGAAGTAAATAGTTGAGATCCTCAACATCTTTTAAAAGGAACATGTCTGCCAATAAGTTTTGGTTAGACTGAATGCCTGACTTTGTGTTGCATATCACCAAAATGTGATCACATAGACTAGTAAATAGACAAAGGTCTGTACGCGTTATAGATGAACATCGATCTATCCAAAAATGAGTTGGCAAAGACAAGGATGTGTAGAAACTCTCGTACTTTAGTGTACCAAGCTGTAAATAGTTTTTTAGTCGGCATACATGATATAGTTTATCTAGATTAGTGAATCATGGCAGTTGTTCCATGTAGATTTCTTCATTGAGTGTACCTTGAAAGAAGGCATTGTTGACATCTATTTTCTATAGTGGTCACGATTGGTTAACAGTTATATTGAGTATGAGATGCAATGTTGTTGACTTGATTATGGGCCTGAACGTTTTCCGTGTAATTTAGTCCGAATTGTTGGTTGTACCCTTCTGCGAGGAGCCTCGCTTTACAACTGCAATGTGAACCATTAGAACTAAACTTATTTATATAAGCCAACCTACAGACAACCACATTATAGTGTGGTTCCTTTGGATATTATGTCGAATGTGTCATTACGTGCAAAGGCATCAATCTTTGTAGACATAGCCCCACACCATGTCTCCTTCGGAAGAGCTTGAATAACAGTGTTAGGTTCTGCTGGGATAGATGCTGACAATGTTGTTGAGTAGTTGTATTTGGGGTTTGGTTTGATTATCTGGTTCTTCAGCATGTGAGCATTGGGTGATCATTCGATGGTGGTGGAGTGTTTGAAGATTATGTTGCGAGAGTGGCAGTCGTTGGCACTATATTGTCTTTTGATGAAGTCGTTGTAGGTTTTGAAGCTCGTTGTTGTTGGGATGCTGAGGCTGAGACTGTAGGTGACGTAGATGAGCAGCAGTGAATTCAACTTGAGTACTTTGTGTTGGGTTTGAAGTTGTTGAATCCTCATATACCTATAGATTATAATTGGAGTTCGAGAATCTCGTTGTTCGTAGTACAAGTGGTGGTATGGGTGGTGTTTGAGTGTGAGTGATAAGATGAGGACTTAGAGTGACAGGTGGTGAGGTTGATATGGTTATTGGTTTGTGTTTTGTATGGGTGAAGGCGAAAGAGTCTAAGTGAAAGGGAATACATTCTCGTCGAACTTGACATGTCGAGAGACATATATCCTGAAAGTTGATGAATGAAGACAGAGATAAGCACTTTGTATTTGTGAATAACCAATGAAAACACATCATGTGAATAGATCCTCAAGTTTTTGGCTTATGTAGGGTCGAAGCCACGAAAAACATAGACATCCATAGATATGAAGCTTCGAGTAGTTGGGCTGAGAACCAAAGATCTTGTGAAAAGGTGTATCCATTGGGAGAACCGGTGTGGGCAAGTGGTTGATCAGATAAGTGGAGGTGGAAAACACATACGTCCAATATGTTTTCAGCATGGCAACATGAGTAACCCTCGTCATACCAATTTCAACCAGATGTCTATGTTTCCTTTCAGAGATTCCGTTATGTTCAGGAGTGTGTGGGGGAGTATTGAGGTGTGAGATTCCCTCTTTTGATAGGAGCCTATGTAAGCTAATGAACTCGCCACCATTATCAGAGTATATGGTGCCAATTTTCATTGAGAAATTGTTTTCATAAGCGTTCTGAACTTTTTTAAATTTTTCGAGAACCTGTGAGTTGAGATTCAACGGATAGAGCCATGTGTAGCGACTAAAGTGATCAACGAGTACTAGGTAGTACTTATAATTGTCGATGGAGACAATTGCGGAGCTCTAAATGTCACTGTATGTAATTGTAAAGGTCTAGTCGAGGTAATGATATTTTCAGAGAAAGGCAACTTGTGTGTATTATTGATAGCACAATCTGAACAAATTTACTTTTGTGTTACAGATTTTGCAAAAGGTAAAGAAAATCTGGAAATAACAGACCGGAGAAGAAGAAAAGAGATGTCTGAGACGAAAGTGCAATTCAGACATTGTTATTTTTGGGGGAGGTGGTTGCAAAGAAGGAATATAAGGTAAATGGTTGGGATGGTCACTCGTAAAGCTCATCATTAGTCTTGCCTTGGATTATTGGGCTTCCTGAGCAGAGTTCATTCACCTGAAAGTAAGCAGGGAAAAAAATAATAGAAGCCTTATTAGTATTGTAAAGGCGATAAACCAAGATTAGGTTTTTTGAATGTTCAGAACACAAAATACATTATTTAGATTTAGAGCACGACTATGTGAAGGTAGGGAGAGGGAACCAATGTGTGTGATAGAGACACCAGAACCATCACCTACGAGGATTGAGTCTTCACCATTTTAAGGACTGTGAATAACCATGTTCTATAGATCACTGGTGTGGCATCATAGTCCATCAGCCAGGCACTGGTCGGGTTTACCGATGTGATAGCCATATTTTTCTCAAGGATTCCATGGTCTGAATGGAGATGATTTGTATTAAGTGGGGTCTTGTTGATAGATTTGAGGGAACCTTCTTGCACCGTGGTCAAACACACTACAGATTTGACATCTTCCTTGGTAACTTTTTGATTGTCGAGGTTCCTTTTTGCGTCTAGAACGAGTTATGTTTAGATATGTTGTTGTTCCAGATTTGGTTTTTATCTCGAGCTTGATTGTATTGTTGATTCTTTGGGCGAGAGGTCGCCATGTGAGCACTGACCGGAGCAGCATAGATGATCGATGTTGATAAGGTCATCAGCTTTGCCTCCTTGTTTATGAGTTTCTCATGAATCTCAGTGATGGATGGTGATGTTTCATGGACTTCAACTTGATCAGCAACATATTTTTACTTTCGAGGGAGTCCATCAATGATGTACCCAATTTTATTTTCTGGTCAAGCAGTTTGCCTAGGAGAGCAAGTTGATCAAAGCGAGTGGTCAAGCCTCACATGATCAATGTTCTTGTCGCCTTTAGTGTATTGCCTTAATTTTAGTATGAGCTGTTGGATGTGTCCACAGCTTGAAGTAGCATATGTGGAATTAAGAGACTTCCACAGATCGTGAGATATTTTGGCGGTTGTGACGAGTGACTAGATGAAAGGGGACAATTTACTGATCAGGACACAGTAGATCAAGCATTCTTGATGACATCATTTGGTGTAGATTAACTTTCTCTGGTTGTTGGGAGTAACCATTGTCTTCGGTGCGGGTGTGGATCCATTAAGATATCCAGCTAGATCATATCCATCTAGAAGAGCATGAACTTGGAGATTCTTAGTCATGAAGTTTGTCGCATTGAGCTTACTGACATTGATCATGTTGACATTGAGCAAGGTTTTGAAGCATAAATATTTTTGGTATTGGCTGACATGAGTGAAGGAAAAGAAGATGACAGATAAATTGAGGGAGAAGAAGAAGATGTAGTGGCGCCCGGGAAAAAATAGGATTAACCGTTCAGGCTTTTGATACCACGTTAAGAACATGTTTAGATTTATGTTTTAGTACAATGAAATTGTGAATATATACAAACACAAGAGACTCTAGGTTTAGCTAATAATTGAATTTTCCTAAACAAAAGGGATTGAGATCTCGAGTCTTTATGAGAGGAGATACCATATCACTAACAAAATATACCAATGATCGAAGAATCAATTCTACTTGTCTTTTTAAGTTTCTTCCACAAGAAACTCACATATTACGTACAACAGTCCAATATCTCCTTCTCAAAATCCAACTATAAATATAATTGAAGAAAAATAAGTTCAACACTCCGACATCTCCTTATGTGGTCATATTCTTGCTGTTATCATTATAATACACTTGCAACATATCTTGGATTTTGGTTTTGTGAATTGAACCAGCCGGTTTTCTGCGTACCCATCTGCTCTCGGCTTGGTAATAGATGTATATTGTTATTTAGTTGGGCATATAACGCTTATTTGTTCATGGTCATGGTCATAAGAATAAGTGAAACCAAGGATGATTCTTAAAATGATAAAATCAAAAATCATAAAAGCTTTTATTCATTTTCAGAAAAGAACTACAAATCTTGAAGAAGTATCTCAATGACCAGCTTTGTTCCTTCTAGAGTAATTAACTTTTGATCACAAGGAACTCACATATGTGTACGAAACACTCCAAGATATTGAGTTGTGTACCTGATAGTTCAAATGACGGCACAGAGGCAGTGCTTCTTCTACAACTTCGATGCTCTTCAAAATTTTCTTCAATAAAATATCACACATCTTGTTGAAATTTTCATCAATTTCGCCTCAATCGCTGCGAAATTAAATTTCAGTTCTTTCTCCAACAAAAAAAACTGATTCTCGCATAGTTGTTGATCTCGACATGCGACGCGGTCTGTTCCATCATCATCTTTGATAAAACCTCTAAAGACACCAACAAATCCGATGGATTTCCACTATTCCGTTGCGTGTTCTTCGTTATCGTCTTTCTCTCGATTTTCACAATCATCCGGCTCCAGAACACTCACAAACCACACCAATTTGGTAAAACTCAGTATTCTTATTGGATATCTCTTCACAATAGAAGTACAAATTCTCTTTTTCTCGTTCTCACACACGAGAAACAAGTCCAAATTCCAAAAGCTGTTTTTACAATTATTCATAGGTCTCTTTATATAATAGAGCCCAATAACAACTTTCATAATTGTCTAACTGACTAACGGTCTATTGACTTGGCGTCAAAGCCATGTCATCCTTCTTCCTTCTCTTTCCGTATACCCTATTAGGTATATAAATTTTCTTATTAAATCCCACTATACATACAATCAAAGAAAAACAAGTTAAGAAGAATATCAATTGAAACTTAAAAAAAAAAAATCTTATTAGAACGAAAGCATATGAGAACAATTGAGTTAACTGCAAATTTAAAATAATTTAATTTTGTTAATTTATATCTACATCAAAGTTTTGGTCTACTCACATCATTTGGTATCAAAGCTTTAATACGTGATGCCAACAATTTCTTTTTGATACCAATTGATATGTCTAGATCAAAGTATCAAAGTAGTAGTCATTGACAGAATGAGCTAATGCTTTTCTTAATCAATTGTTATATACACAACAAAATTACAACTGGATGCATAAAAAGATCCTACAAAAAGGAAATCCAAGATCATATTCGATAAAGACTTGTTCTTACTCGCTAAATTAGGAAACAAATAAAACTATTCTATCGTTTGACTCAGCGAGAATCTTTCATTTTTTTGGCTCAACAACTACTTTTCATTAATCCAAAGAGTGAATACAAGATTGTAACTACTAGAGATTTAAATCCAGTATACACAAAACGAAATCTAATATCACCTAGAAATACTTAGAAGGATCCTATGCTACCCAATCGTTGGTGTATTTTTCACCACAATGAAACAAGTTCATCCCACGACCTAAGATGAATCATTTCTTAAATCCTAAATTAGACCACACAATACAAAGACAAGAATACGCACAAACGAACCATCAACCTAAACCGAACTGTAGTTCAATGTTCAAGTCGTTAGTCCCCAATAGATCTGAGTTGAGTGCGTGTACTAACGACATCATCATCGGGACGGCGCATTCCAGGATCGATTCATAACCACCGCCAATCTTTGCCTCGATCCATAGCCGAAAAACCGAATATATAATCTGGAGTGAAAGTCGGACCGTGACGTTGAGTATTGGGTGATACGCCCTTAGATAGGATCACTCGACCGGATTGGATTGGATATGAACTCACGGATGAGAACTGGGTGGATTGAAGGGTCGCACGAAGGTTGTGGAAGGCCTCCGATATTCCCGTCTTCAGTTGGCGCTTGATATGACTCACAAGTCCACCAAAGGAAGATACTCTAGTCGTCGCTTGATATGACTCACAAGACCAACGATTCGAGGTTTGTTTAACTTGGATATGACTCACCAAGAAAACAAGAAGAGTTCTTCAAAGAACAAAGAGTTTAACTCAAAACTAAGATGATAATCGAATGATCTTATTGCTGAATTGAGGTTACATATTTATAGTAACAAATGGTATGTGAAAGGACTTAGAGTTTAGTGGAAAAAGATGAAAATAGTCAAAATGACTCTTCGGTTCTTGATCTGGTCGAATGACCCTTGGTGTACTTGTCCAGGTTCGTCCGAATCTAGTCTGGTCAACAGATGACCCTTCGGCTACTGTCCAGGTTCGTTTGTACCCAGCGGGTGTGTTAGAATTCATGAGTGTTTGTCTCATGTCAAGAGAGTATTTAGTCAACTTGTGACTAAATTCCCTTCTACCAACAACAAGAACTCACAACTACAAGGAAGAGACAATCAACTTGTGATTGAATCCTCTCAGCAAAACACTCTACACACCATCTAAATCTAACAAGATAAAGTGGCTGTGAGATTGATACAAGAACTAGAATTAAACTATCTCTAGTATGAATCTATCCTTGTGAAGTAACACAACACTTATAGTTTGTGTACTTAAGACTAAAAAGAGACAGAATCAGTAAGCTAGAGTAAGAGAAGATTAATAAAGAGTTTAGAGGTGATTTTAACAAGTATTAGGCTGCCTTAAGAGAGGAAGAGCTAAGGTAGCCTCTAAACCATGATGCTTAACTCCTTACATTGTAAATATTGATTAAACACAAGCAAGAGAGAGAGAGCCACGAATTTAGAGTGAGAAACTTGTTCTTCTTACTTTCTTCATTCAGAATCAAGATACAACACATATATAGAGTTTAAACTTGCATGAAAGGGGACAAGGAGACAAGAACATCATAATTGGGTTTGGAATAGTAATATCCACTTCCAACAACTCCAATTTGAATTTGAACTTGTAGATCCACATTTGAACTTCAAATCCCCTTCTAGAAGCTCTCTTAGGCGTGCTCAGGTTGAGCTGAGAAAGCCTCTCAGCTTCCTTGCCTTCCAAGCCACTCTAGATTAAATCACTCTTGCTTGAGCGGGCAGCAGAACACCTGCAACTTGTAACTGGTGTAACTTCCAAACCATAACTCTTTTTGGACTGATTCCAATTCGCCGCGTGCCCTTGATGAGTGTAGAATGTAGGACAATTGGTTTCATGGTCAAATTCTTCATGGTTAAGAATTTACACCCCTTTTCCTGAGACATGCCAGTGTGAACTCCATCACTAGCATTTTTCTTCTTCATTCTAATACTCCCCCTCAAGCTTGACCATAGGAGATCCTTGGGCAAGCTTGGAACCTTGAAGAAGCTCCCTCATTAAAAACCTTAGCAAGAAAACCTCATGGGACAAAACTTTCTAAGGGAAAAAGAGTGGACTTCTACAAAGCCTAGGGATTGGCCAATGAGTTCTATGTGTCTTAGAACCAGTGTGGTTGGACACATAGACTCTGGATCAAGGCCTTTCTTAAACAGCAAGTATGAACTCCATAACTTGCGCACATCATTTCTTGGATCATCTCTTCTACAAGCTGGTTTGTTGTCTCCCTCTTTCTTGTGACTTCTTGCCATCTTCAAGGAGAGTTATGGTCTACCAGCTTCTGCTATAGAGAACTCCAAGTACCTTCTACATAGTGCATAAACACTTGCATCAATTCTCAAGGCATAAACCAATCAATTCATATTTATAGATTGAAATGGTTACTCCCCTTGCATATGGTTGGTATGAATGGTGAGGAGTGTCTCTTGGACACTTGAATCCTCCATATTATCTGAGGTGAGGCAATGGACGACTTGGACCTTCAGGATAGCTCACCATTACCCCTCCTCAAGCTTGATCCGGAGAGAATAAGTGAAGGATCAAGCTTGGAAGTGAGCACATTGAGTATTGAAACCAGGAGCGCATCACCCCTACAGCTGCGCTTAAGTCAACCGGTTCCTCCCTTAGTCTTTTCTCCACTGCCTCTTGTAAGTCTTTTGAACCAGGAGCTCAACACCCAAACAGGCTGCGCTTCTTCAACCGGTTTCACACACAAAACATCTCTCCATGGTCAGGAATGTACATCATGTGTAGGCTCTGAATGACACAGGAATATACTTCATGTGTAGGCTCTGATCAGCATGGACAATGTCCTTATTCTTTGTCTTGGACTGGTGATGAACAGAGACAACACTTGTGTACCTGATACACCACTCAAACTCCAGCAAGAATTAGACCACACACACTAGGATCAGATCTTGATAACTCACCAATTCTGATCCCAATGATTTAAGAAAAGTAACCAGTGAATAAGTAACCAGAGAGTAAGTGAATGAGTAACAAGAGTATTAGTAGAATGATCCATGGCATGGTCCATGATCAAACTGGGAGAGAACCAGTCACATCTGAGCTGATCCATCAACTTCACCCAAAAGGTCTCCATTGGTTCTAACTTCAGTATGCGCTTGCACCTCCAGGCAATAGACTCCTTCTGTCAAGCTGATGCATCGCTTTCCACCAGACTCTTCACACCAGGTTCTTCAAGCTGGGGCAATCGGTTCTAACTTCAGATATGTTCTGTGCCCATACATTTAACTTCATGCCTCAATGAGACTATGATCATATCAGTAATTTGAATCTGTAAACTTAGAACATCAAAGACAGAATCAGTGGTGGAACTTCCTAGTGAGGGCACACTCACGCTTGTGGAAGTTCCAAGAGTGCCAAAGAGAGTGAATGATCATTGTAAAATGAGAGAAAGAGATTGTAAGAATATGATAACAAGACTGAGAATATAAGTAACCAAAAGTGTCGTGGATGATGGTGAGATGGAGAGTATAAGCGGAAACATCTTCAGTCCATGACCTTCGAGGTTCTATGGCTGAGAAAAACATCAAACCACAGCCCTAAGGTGTTCATGGTTGATCACCAATTCTGGAGGGGCAATGACTTCTCAACCAGTCTTTCATTACATGGATGCAAGGACATGCTCCCTTCAAGAGATTCCTGCAACCTTAACAACAACAATAACTCATTAAGAGATTAGATCACGCAAAGGTGATTTCTGGAGAACAGAACAAGAGTCAATGGAATACAATTCTTTATCCATCAACCAAGTTCAAAAGCCATAAAGGCCAAGAGAAGAAAACCTTTTCTTTCAAAGAAATCTTCTAAAGCAATTTTAAATTTTTTTTTTCTAAGGAATTAAAACCTTTTACAATGGCTTTAATAAACCAAGAATTCATCAAGAACTTATCAAAAATAATTTTAAAATACTTTTCCAGAATTTAAAAAAATACTTTCCAAAACCTTTTCATAAGGAAAATCAATTTTCAAAAAAAAACAATTTCAAGAGTATTCAAACTCAAAACAATCCTTTAATTCACTCTATATTCCTCAAGCATAGATTTTTACAGATTTAATAGCCCAAGCTTATTAAGAGAAACAAGAGGAGAGGAATAAAAGAGTTTCAAATCACAATGCAAAACATTTTTCAGAATTCAAAATCCTTTCAAAGAACACACATATCTTTGAAATCGATTTTTTTCAAGTGTTTTTCAAGACACAAGTTTAATCTTTTCTCCCTCCCTCAAGCAGGTATGAACAGACTTTATTCTTTCATCCAAAAGCTTAAACAATGAGGAGATCAAGGGGAGAGTCATTGATTAAAAAAAACATTTAAAGACTTGCATCTTGAGTAAACACTCAGATTTTGAAATCATAACTCATCTAAACTCTCTACTGTCCAAGTTTTGAATCCTAGCCACATAGCTCCTCAAAACTAATTTAAGTCAGAGAGAGAGAGAGAGTTTCAGATGAAGAAACAGACACAAAAGAAGTGAGTTCATCCCAAGAAGAGCAACAAGGCTCTGATACCATGTTAGAATTCATGAGTGTTTGTCTCATGTCAAGAGAGTATTTAGTCAACTTGTGACTAAATTCCCTTCTACCAACAACAAGAACTCACAACTACAAGGAAGAGACAATCAACTTGTGATTGAATCCTCTCAGCAAAACACTCTACACACCATCTAAATCTAACAAGATAAAGTGGCTGTGAGATTGATACAAGAACTAGAATTAAACTATCTCTAGTATGAATCTATCCTTGTGAAGTAACACAACACTTATAGTTTGTGTACTTAAGACTAAAAAGAGACAGAATCAGTAAGCTAGAGTAAGAGAAGATTAATAAAGAGTTTAGAGGTGATTTTAACAAGTATTAGGCTGCCTTAAGAGAGGAAGAGCTAAGGTAGCCTCTAAACCATGATGCTTAACTCCTTACATTGTAAATATTGATTAAACACAAGCAAGAGAGAGAGAGCCACGAATTTAGAGTGAGAAACTTGTTCTTCTTACTTTCTTCATTCAGAATCAAGATACAACACATATATAGAGTTTAAACTTGCATGAAAGGGGACAAGGAGACAAGAACATCATAATTGGGTTTGGAATAGTAATATCCACTTCCAACAACTCCAATTTGAATTTGAACTTGTAGATCCACATTTGAACTTCAAATCCCCTTCTAGAAGCTCTCTTAGGCGTGCTCAGGTTGAGCTGAGAAAGCCTCTCAGCTTCCTTGCCTTCCAAGCCACTCTAGATTAAATCACTCTTGCTTGAGCGGGCAGCAGAACACCTGCAACTTGTAACTGGTGTAACTTCCAAACCATAACTCTTTTTGGACTGATTCCAATTCGCCGCGTGCCCTTGATGAGTGTAGAATGTAGGACAATTGGTTTCATGGTCAAATTCTTCATGGTTAAGAATTTACACCCCTTTTCCTGAGACATGCCAGTGTGAACTCCATCACTAGCATTTTTCTTCTTCATTCTAATAGGGTGTACCGCGGTAAGGAGCAGGACGTACTGTGGTGTGTCCGTGTGGGTGTTGGATGAACTTTCGTGAACGGATGAACAATTTAGATGAATCAAATCTTCAGAGAGCTTAAGAATCCTTGCTTTAGAGAGATTATAATGATTGATCATCATGAAATCTTCAAACTGGTCGGAAAAGTCATGTTCATGTCCATCGGGACATGCAGTACGTACCAAACGGGTCAGAAGTGAAGTGTTGTGTCCTAACTCAGGTTCCACTCGTTGATCTTGAATTTTGGCTTGACTATTGGTCTTAGAATGTCGAATGGGTCGGGAAAGACTTGCTGTGGGACAGTCAATTCGTTCATTAGGTCGTGGTTCCAGCCTTAGGTCATTTCAGGATGTACGCGGGTTGATTCTGTAAACGGCACTGTTCGTTGATCTGGTACGGTCGGATGGGCGAACCTCGGTTGAGTCGAGCTGGTCGACAAGATCGCCATCTTGAGCCGTGTCCATGATCCAAGCAGGTCGGTGCTCGAACCGGGTCGCATCATTCCCTCCCTCTTCAAAAGGATTTGACCTCAAATCCATTTTACCTGAAACAAAAGAAAATGAATCAGACAAAAAGAATTTTGAAAACAAGTAAAATTCAATGAAGGATAAATTTGGAGAGAAACTTCCTTGGAGTTTTGAACTTATTTCCCTCAAGTATTTCCAATTCCATGTTCCAAGAACACAAGTGTGGTGTCGTTCTCCTCTGCTTGCTTCCATCTGAAACTGATCTTTTATATCCTGCACTTTCAAAACAACTAGAGAAACCACATCAAATCTGCGAAAGAAATAATCAAAGGGTTTCTCTATCCTTAAGACATCAGAAACAGGATCCAAGCTCTTAGGATAATCATCAAGCACGTGGGCAAGCATCAAGCAAGTAAACTGATCACCAAAAATTGTTTTATCAAGTTCAAAATTTGGCCAAGGTGTCAAACTGATAGGAAAAGCAAGAGACAAGGCCAAATTTAAAAGATTTTCTTCATGAACGAAATCAAAATGATCTTTTGGTCTAAGCAATTTCGGTTCATGCTTGTTCCTACACCAAATCTCTTTCAAAGCACAGCTCAATGAAAAAAATTCATGAAAAGGTTTGAGCAAAACGTGTTTCAACCAAGTAAGAATATGTTTTCTCTTTGAAATTTTCGGTTTCAAAACATTTTCATGAAGAGTAGAGACAATCAACTCATGATCCTTACATTGCTTTTGGTTTAGACAGGAGAATGACTGAGGAAACACCTTTGGTTCATGGAGGATCGGTTGTGGCTCAGGACGTTTCTTTCTTGGTCCTGAATCTCCTTTAGAAATCTGGTACTCGCAGATAGACGGATTGAAGAACTTCTGATTTGGAAAATTCATAACTTCTTCATCCGTGAAGCTTTTCATGCGATTCCAGGCCTCAATAAATCCTTTTTGAGTTGGCCTTCCTCGAAAATTGGATTCAAGACAAAAGACCTTCTGGTGGCCGAGATATCTTTCTTGGAGTGAACCTCTGTCGCTGACATCTCCAAGGTAGCCGGTTTCAACAAAGCTTCTCCAAAACTCATGTTGGGCACGGTCAATGCTTTCATTTCTCAGAGGCTGAACCTGTATTTCCTGGATACTCAAAACAAACAGGTGCTTGTGAAGATCAGGAGGTAAAGGGGCGGGAGATGAAGGAGCAGTAGTTGTGTCGGGGTCAAAGCAAAGATGATTCTCCATAGCAATGGATGTGATGCTTGTTGCTTCTTCATCAAAGACTAGATCAGGTTCGTCCTCCACATCAAAGATAGGATCTGGACCATCATCCAAAGATATCCAAGTGCCAAGACATGGGCATTGATGTGGATAGTCCAGTGGCTCTTCCTCAAAAACCTGTGGAGACAAAACAAGACTACTCGGAAGCTCCGGTTGCAAAATAATTAGTTCTACATTAGCTTGCTCATTCTCAAACACAAACTCAGGTTCAAGAGAAGGAAGATCACATTTATCCTCACAAGTGATCAAGCTTTCAATTATCTCTTCCTCATATTCATCAAAGGTAGGTAAAGAATCTGAAAAAAATTTAAACTCTTCAAAATTGTGTTCAGATTTACCTTTGGCTTTCTTGCTGATGAACAAGGATGGCTCAGCTACTGGAGCACGTGTGGAAGTGCTCTTTTTTGGCTCTTGTTGACGTCCTTGAGGGCTTTGTCCACTTCCTTCACAAAGTTTTCACAAAATTGTTGGACATCAAATTGAAAAGGTTGCCTCTTTGGATCAGCCACATCTCTGCTTGTTTTTCTCCTTATAGGTGGCTGTTCCTGCACACTAACAAAGTCATCAAAATAATCCAAGGGATATTTAAAAGGGGTTTGAGAGTTAGAATTTCGTTGGGATTTCTCCTTGTTACTCTCCTTGAGAAGACCAAACATCATAACCTGAAAATCTCAACACCAAAAGTTAGGAAATAAATCCTCACACTCTCAATGTGTTTATCCTCACCCACACACGTGTTTCACTCTGATTTTTGGTGGTCACACACACGAGTTTCCACTCTAAGTTCTAAGAGAACTGATCAAAGAATCCCAATGAACAACTCCAAGTAAACAAGAGGGAATTTCTCAAGATAGAAAGATAAGAGATTTTTTTTGGGGTTTTGAAATCCGTTTTAACCTCCTCAAAGGCTGGATTTCTCCTCAGCCAGCAGGCTTTCTCTTCCACCACCAATCCACAATCAAACTCTTGAATCTTTTTGAATGATATATTTTTTTTTATATATACTAGTGGATGGTAATGAGGGGCCCGGATTTAAGATAGATAGAAGAAGAAGTGTTTGAAGAAAATGGAAGATGAGAAAGATAGATGAATAGACAATACCGGAAGAGTGGCTCTGATACCACTTGATACGCCCTAAATAAGGATCACTCGACCGGATTGGATTGGATATGAACTCACGGATGAGAACTGGATGGATTGAAGGGTCGCACGAAGGTTGCGGAAGGCCTTCGATATTCCCGACTTCAGTTGGCGCTTGATATGACTCACAAGTCCACCAAAGGAAGATGCCCTAACCGTTGCTTGATATGACTCACAAGACCAACGATTTGAGGTTTGTTTAACTTGGATATGACTCACCAAGAAAACAAGAAGAGTTTTTCAAAGAACAGAGAGTTTAACTCAAAACAAAGATGATAATTGAATGATCTTATTGCTGAAATGAGGTTACATATTTATAGTAACAAAAGGTATGTGAAAGGACTTAGAGTTTTGTGGAAAAAGATGAAAATTAGTCAAAATGACTCTTCGGTTCTTGATCTGGTCGAATGACCCTTGGTGTACTTGTCCAGGTTCGTCCGAATCTAGTCTGGTCAACAGATGACCCTTCGGCTACTGTTCAGGTTCGTTTGTACCCTGCGGGTGTACCGCGGTAAGGAGCAGGACGTACTGTGGTGTGTCCGTGTGGGTGTTGGATGAACTTTCGTGAACGGATGAACAATTTAGATGAACCAAATCTTCTGAGAGCTTAAGTATCCTTGCTTTAGAGAGATTAGAAGGATCGATCATCATGAAATCTTCAATCTGGTCGGAAAAGTCATGTTCATGTCCTTCGGGCCATGCGGTACGTTCCAAACGGGCCAGAAGTGAAGTGTTGTGTCCTATCTCAGGTTCCACTCGTTGATCTTGAGTTCTGGCTTGACTATTAGTCTTAGAATGTCGAATGGGTCGGGAAATAGTTGCTGTGGGACAGTCAATTCGTTCATTAGGTCGTGGTTCCAGCTTTAGGTCATCTCCGGATGTACGCGGGTTGATTCTGTAAACGGCACTGTTCGTTGATCTGGTACGATCGGATGGGAGAACCTCGGTTGAGTCGAGCTGGTCGACAAGATCGCCATCTTGAGCCGTGTCCATGATCCAAGCTGGTCGGTGCTCGAACCGGGTCGCATCAGTTTCGCTCACCGAGCAGATGGCTTCTCTCACCGATGTCCTCGAATTTATGGCGGGTGGAAACCCGCAATTGGAGGAGATGTTGCGTCAGAGACGGGAACGCGCGGGGATTCCAACCCAACATCATCCACCATCACAGTCACAGCCGTCAACCAACTTAGGAGAAGAGCAGCATTTAGCGAGCCAGGACGAGTTCGTTCGGCAATTTCACGAACATAATTTGTATCCGTAGTTTTTTTTTAATTTAATTGTATATTATGAATTTTAAAACTTAATTGTATATTATTTAGCTATTTATAAAATATTTTGTTTTTTATTTATAATTTGATTTTTTTATAAAAAAATAAATTATTTATATTTATAATTAATTTATTTTATTAGGGAAAAAATACGTCGAAGCAAAATCCTAGTAAAGGTTTCCAAGTAATATCTTCGTAAAAGGTTCTAGTAAACTCCTCGTAAAGTTTACTACAAACTTACGAGGAAGATCTTACTACGGTTTTACTAGGAATGTTTACGACGAGGTTACGAGGAAAATGTAACCACACCTTTACAAGGAAAGTTTTCCTCGTAAACGTTACGAGGACCTTACGAGGAAAATAGGCTTTACGACGAACGTGTTTCGACGAAACGCGTTTCCTCGTTATTTCCTAGTAACAGTCCCTTTACTAGGAAATAACGAGGAAAACCCGTCCTAGTAAAAGACGAGTTTTCTTGTAGTGATAGTTTGAATTTCTTGGTTTAGGGTGTAGTTAAATTGTTGTGTACATGAGTTAGGGTTTAGGGTTTGAAGATTAAGGTATAAGGTTTAGTGTTTAGTTTTAGGGTATTGGGTTCCGAATTTAGGGTTTATGGTTTGAGATTTAGAGTTTAGGATTTAGTGTCAATGGTTTGGGTTCGGGGTTTTGGTTTATAGTTTAGGGTATAGATTTTTGGGTTTAGGAATTACTTGACAGCGAATCGTTTATAACATCTGTGTCATTCATATTTTGTCTACCTTCCAAAAAAAAGTAATAAATTAGAAATATACGGTTTTAAGTTTATATACCCGGAAATTTACTTATGCCCAAGGGAGGGACGTGGGATTAAGAGACTGGTCTGATTAACCATATATGTGTTTTCTTTTATTATTATATTCAGTTATTTTTTGTTCATTTCGGTTTTAAAGCCTGTAATTGTACTAACCTTATTCATATATCCAGTTATTGTTAGTGGCTATGTTTTATTCACAACAGCTTCTCGAATACGCGTACAATCAGAAAATATCTTCCACAGTTCTCTCTCAATTTACATCTGGTCTTATTTTAACCATTTCTGGTTATCATCAACAGTTCGTACTATCAATGATATTGAAGCTTATATTATATGTAATATTCACCACTTTTAATTGAACTTAACCAATACGTTTACATTAAATTACAAGCTTAAAAGGCCATCAACGTGTGTATGTAAATGAAATTCTACTATAATCGTGTTTTCCATATCTCATCAGTTGTAGTATATTTTTATTTTTGCTAAGAACCCTTCCCTGACTTCTTTGTCGGCCAAGAGATGGTATAAAAATTTATTGAAAACTGATTTTAATTTAACAACTAGGCTTGTCACTGCAACCTGAGGCCAATTTCGACCATTTACCCTCAACTTGTTACCGAAATTGCAAATTCAGAAATTTTCTGCATGTTTCTGCAATTATTTTTCCTATTTTATATATTCACCCCCCATTAAGCCAAGAAAATAGTTGTTGAAAAAAGACAAATGAAAAGTCAATCATAAATTAAAAAAAAATATTCTTTCAATGTCCCTATGTATTACACATGAACTTCACAATGATTATGTTGTTTCATACCGCACTTAATAAAATTTGAAAATGAAAATTTTATTAATATTCTAAAAATTGGTGTAAGTGGAAAACTGATCATAAATAATTTTCTTAAAATTTGACTTAAAATTTTTCAAATCGGTTTACTTCGTCTTAAAGTTCAAATTGATCTAATCAATTAAATTAAATAACACTAATACAGATTGTGAATAATATAATTATATCATTTTATCATCAGTTTGTGTATAAATAAATGATGATCTTTTTTTCTACAAATTTTAGTATATATTTTAAAAATATTTCATCAAAGTAATTTTCTTATTTAAACACAAAACATCAAAATATATAATATAAATATAAGATTTACAATCAATAAAAAACAATTTGTTAACATCTAAGTCTTACTTAAGCTCCGAATAATTCTCTGAACATAGTCTTTTGTAAAGCAACTAATTACCATATAACGATGCCTTGAACATACTAACATATGGCATTGAAATTAAAACGAAAAATTGAAATATAACTAGATTTCGAAAATCTTAGTAGAGCTAATAGATAAAAGGATTGGTATATGAAGTGAAGCAAAATGAAATATATATTTTCTTTTATGGGCAAGTGTCTCCTTCGCATTCCTATGTAGAAACTAGGGACAACGTAGAGTGAATAATGAACTTTTTTAGTTATTCTTGATGATGACTTTTGTTAAGATGAACAATAATTTGCCCATGGCATTTGAGAAGAGAGAAGAAGCGAATGTTTTAAATTTATTTTAGTGGTCACTGCCATGCTTGTCTTGCACATCGGCAATAATTATATGGTTCGAGCTATATAGGCAAACATCAACATATAAACTTGTGTTTTTGCGATGAAACAAAACAATAATCCTCATAACTTGATCAAACATTCTTTTACGAACGATATATCAATCTTCTTATAATATATGTGTAACATCCCAGACCTGGTCTAAAATGGAACTCAACTGCTGGAGGTCTAAGAAGAAAAAACCCTAGATCTAATGCTTCCCTATAAAAGGAGAAGCCCTCTTAAGTTTAACTCACAAGAAAGACAACAAACAAGGCCTTGCCTGAGCAAAGCCCCGACGTCGTCACTCACAGCCACCGACCAGGCTAGCGTCGACGACCACGGTTGTCACTCGCCACCGACACAGTCGGTTGCCGACCACTGTGCGCGAAGTCCGAGCCGCCAAACCAGAGCCCCAAGCCGCTACCTCCTTGATTCTGTTGCGTGGAGCCACTTTCGATCCATCTATAAGGTAAGACTGGAACCCTAACCTTCTTTTGTCATTGGGAAATGACAGATCTGAAAATTAAACTCCTATCTCTTGTATGCATCTGAGAAACCAGATCTGGAGTTGTGACCATCTCTCCTACGCTCTTAGATCAAGATCTGACCGCTAATGCAAACTAGGTGAGGACCCGATCGTGAACTTGTCATGTAAAATAATCCGTCGGGACACTAGTCCACTATTAATCAGATATAGGTTTCTGTGAATGATATGATGTGTGCTAGATCTAGGTTCCTTGTGATGTTGTGGTATGTGTGAAGTGATGAAAAACACCTAGATGAGATATGTTGATAATTAGTTAATGATGAGCGAAGGGTGTTAAGGTTAATGAGAATGAGTTAGTGTGATCAGAATGAGAATGAGTTAATGTGAATGAGAATGAAAACGAGAATGATTTAATGTGAATGAGAATGAGAATGAGTTAATGTGAATGATGTATTGATTAAGACACCAAGAACGGGTAGCGTCTAGATGTGAAGTAATGAGTTAATGAGGAGGGATGTGTACAGACGCTGACCGCAAAAGAGCGGGATTTGTGTCAAGGGCGCCGTAGGATTGAGTTATGTCGAGTCATGGCATAAGTGACCTTTAGACTGTGAAAATACGGGAACCGCGGGGAAGACAATGTCCAACGGGGCCAACGGGCTGCGAGGGGTGGTTACGTAGCAAACTAGGAGACGTTTGTAAAACGTAAGATTTCTTGCGATATGCCGACACGAGTTGGGACGTTCGTTAGCGGGCCATAGGTTCTTACGTCTAGGATTTGCATAATAGATCTTATTAGCCTATGGTTATGCCGACTGTTTACTTGTCATGAGATGAGTTTGTGGATTCATGGAACCCATCCTCATTGAGTAATCCATACTCATCCCTCTATTTTTCATGTATGGTTGAGATCCATTTGGTGCCATATCTGTCAGAATTTTTACTACATTTTATGAGAGTTATGTTTGGTTATTCGAATTTTGCTTTTGAGTTGGTTTATGTAAGACGATTTGGTTTTAAAAATAAAGTTTAATTTCCTGAACAAAAAGCAAAATGGTTAAGGTTATAAGTAAGATTCTTGGATAGGACCGTTACCATTGGTATAGAGCAGGGGTTAAACCCATCCGGTGCTGTCCCGGGTAGGTAGGTGTAGGTCAGAAATGTTTATACACGAGTTTCAAAAAAGTTTTCAAATGTTTTATAAAAAGGGAAAAAGGTTGTTTTCGTTAAGTTGGTAGAAAGGCACCATTCGGACCAAAACTCCTAGCTTACTCGACAAGGTAATGAACTCCAATATAATCAGGGACTGAAACTTTTCTGTTTGTCACATGATGTCGCCCAGGAGTGCCAGAGTTTCTCAAGTAACCACAACTACCCAAAGGGCAGTGCGAGGTGTCGTTAGGTCCAAATCTCGGCCCTCTAGCAAATCAGGGAACCAAATCTTGGAAATGAAGATCTGGATCAAGTTCAATGATCATTTGAGAAATGTTCTCGACCAAGAGTATGAAGATGAAGATGGTCAAGGAATCAAGCATTAGGAACGAGCCCAATTGGAAGATGATCGAGAGAAGGCTTCTCCGGCCCAACAAAAAAATTGACGATCCAAAAGAAGATCCACTTGTTTATTTAGATGGCTCATTCACGAGATCTAAATCCAAAGCCCTAAAGAAAGAAATTGGACTTTTAATCAAGTTCATACAAGATGAAGATAAGCTCGTGGCTTATGAGAAGAAGGCTGGACCAATTTCTTGGTCTAACCTTATGGTTTGCCATGGTTCAGAATTAAAGGATTCAACCCATCAATGTATGTTTAGTTTAGCGTAATCATAGTTGGCTTTGGTTTTTGGTGTTTTTCCATTTTAGTTTTGATAAATATAAAATAGTTTAGATAATGATCAATTAGAATAGACGGTCTAGCTATAGGCGGTTTTGGTGTTCTTTAAACACCATGTTATGTACTCTTTTGCAAAGGACACATTAATCGGAAAGCTGATGCAAATCAACTCTCATGAGTTCTCTTACCTCTTGTTCATCTTTGAGCATTCATCGTTCGATCAATAGATAGTTAATTATATTGCTTACATGAATACTATCAGACATCATCCTATACAAGGTTACACTTGTAGATCAATGGAGCAAAGCAACACAAGGATCGTCCATAGTCTTTGCGTGAAGAAACCACCCAACAAACGAGAGCTAGTAGCCTTGTTCCCATCAAAATCATCAACAAACCCTCTCAAAGTTCACGAGTTCTAGTAGCCTCGCGTCCTTACATCATCTTCAAGTGATCCGTACATGTACACATATCCAAAGTCGTATCAATACATTACAATGATGGATTCTATGACCAACGAAGGTGAAAACAAACATTTATTTGGAAAAAGTTTTAGAGTAGAATAAATAGTAAGTAACAAGTGATTGTGTTTTTGTTGGTGCAGAACTAGATACTCAAACCCAAAGGTTTTTAACGAGTCAAGCTGATGAGGATAGAGGTTCATGGAGGCTTGTAATAGAAGCGATTGAGATGTTGGAAGAGTACAAGAGGCTAGCAAAGGTATGGAGCAAGATAAAACCGCTTAAGATCCCAAAGTGGAGACATGAGCGCACCCTCGAGAAACATGAATGTTCAGCACATGAGCAAGGTCCTCCCACCTTAGATGCTCAAGCAGATTGGTGGCATGGACGGTCTGCAAAGTCTCATGAAGCAGATGGGTTTGGGCAATGACATGTTGGTAATGTTCAGCGACAAAGACAAGTAGTTTTCTTTCCTTCTTTCATGTTTGTCCCTACTTTACTCAATAATATTCTTTTGGTCTTTTGAGCATTGTCTCTCTTGTTGCATCTCGAAGCATAGCTGTAAATTGGATTGTACCCGTCAATTTGTCGATGTCCAAATGGATTTTTTTGTTTGTAGGCAAATATTGACCATATCTATTAAAGACCAAGCTCATTAAGAACCAAGTTCATTAAAGACCATACAAATTAACGATCATGTCTATATTGGTTGTACACTGATCCATTAAAGACCTATAAAAGAAATTTTGTTTTTACGGTTTTGGCGGAAAATATTCTTTTGTGGTCGTGGTGGAAATAATTCATTTTCTGGAAAAACATTGTGATTTGGAGGGAAAACTTGATTTTTGTAATTTGGGCGAAAAAATTTTGATTTTGCAGTTTCGGGGAAAAACTAGATTTGGTGAAATTTTTCATTTTTGGTTTAGGTGGAAAAACTTCTAGTTGTGGTTTTGGCGGGAAACAAGATTTCGCGGTTCTGATAGCAAAGCTCGATTTTGCGGTTTTAAAAACAACATGATTTTGGATTTTGACGGAGAAACTTGTAATATGGTTTTCGTGGAAATTTTGTTTTGCGGAAAATCTCGTTTTGCGATATTAGTGAAAAACTTGATTTTATAATTTTGCCTGAATATATCAATCTTACAATTTTAGTAGGAAAATTTGATTTTACGTTTTTGCCAAAAAATCAATTTTCCAGTATTGACGAAAAATTTGATTTTGAGATTTTGGCGAGAAAAAGAAATCAATTATGATTTTGGCAGAAAAAAATGATTTTGAAACACAATTTTTTTATAAAACTCTTTTTCTCAATTTAATTTAAATCAAAACCCTATTTATTTTAGGTTATTAGACTGACCTACATAACCCAAATCAAACACATGGTCAACCTACCCATTTGACAAACCTATCTAGAAGAATTGTTAATTTTAAGCGCTATCCAAGTGAAATATCAAATATAAAAATAGAGAAATATCTCAAGATAAATCTAAAAAAGCTTTTGTTACCAAAATAACTTTAAGACATAAATAATTAAAATAAACTTTATTAAAGGTGTTAATATAAATTTATATCTCTTGGGTTAATTAATATAGACTTAAGGTTTAATATAGGCTTACAAAAATAGACTACAAAAAATATATATAATTAAAATAATTTTTTTTTTTAAATAATATTCTTTTTGTATATTTTTTGACAAAAATTTCAAAAAAAATTATTCGATAGATTTACCCATATAAATAAGAAGCAACTCTTTTAATTGGATGATGTACGGTAATCTGTTAGCTCAATAGAGAGAAACGGTTACTTAAAAACATGGAATCTACCAAAACAAAAAAAGTCAACATATCAAAAACAGAGATTTGATCAAATCATCGAACTTGATTTTAGCTTCCTATATCCCGACAGTGCAGTACGGTAAACGCAACTTTTGGTTCGGTCTTTGCAAATTTCTTCTTTAAGTCATCAACCCACTCCCCCCCCCCAACCCAGAAAAAAAGAAAAATCATTTTCCCCTCTAAAATCTGTGGTGTCACCTAATCTACACACAGCTGAGGACAGGAAGCAAACATATACTTGCCTGTTCCTTAATACCTAACCTCAAAGATGAGGAGACGCAAATTGTAACAATGACATTTCTCAGCAGCTCCAGTTACTATGGTGGCTTTGTCTTCAAACAATAGAGTTCCACTTAAATTAGCTCTTCTTGACTTTGCTGATATATGCCTGCAAGTTGAAAATAAGCCCATTAGTTAATGAAATCTCACAAATTTGGTCTTAAGCTAGAAAAGTATGCATGTATTTGAACAAACAGAACCTGAACAAGCTTGGTAAGCTTTGGTTTTGATGCTGATAGATAATGGTCGATCTTCTCTTGTGTCTGAGGAATGTTTCCGGCTTGAATTGCGCCGGTTACTTTGTCAACTACCTTCTTGACAATGTTTTTGTAAGCATCTTTGTTCATCCCACCTTCTTTCCAAGCAGGTTTTAGAAGCTCCTTAACAATCTCCACAAGGGCGAATTTAAACGCTCTCATTCCCTTTGGATCCTTTTCTTTCTTCTTGTTTTCCTCCTCTGCCCCATCATCATCATCATCATCATCATCTTCTTCTTCCTCCACTACCTTCTCTGCATCAGTCTTTCTCCCATCTGGCTCTTTGCTAGCTTCTTCTTCTCTCCTTTTGTCCCTGTTTTCCTCGGAAGAAGACTTCGGATTTCCAGCTAACAAAACCAAGTTGTCGCTGTTGTTTAGTAACGCAGTAACCGCTGGAACTACTCCGGTGGGAATGGAGTTATTACTGAGGAGCTCACTTTCAGTATGTGAAGACTGTCCAGGCAACTGCATTGCCTGTTTGGGATTTATAGTAGAGTGAAGGTTCAGAATTGGCTGCCCCTTTCCAAAAAGCTGTGCTAGAGATGCTGAGATGTTACTAATATGATTGAGCTCTTCCCTGCTCACAATGTTTTGAGCATTTCCATTCCCATTCTTAGGATTTAGCCCACCAGGAAGATGTGTAGCAGCATCAGCAGGTAAAAGCACTTGACTTCCTCCAACAGCTAGTGGTTTGTTTAGGTAAGGCACTGCACTATGATTTGCAATGTTCTGACTGACCGCTTGGACTGGAGGAGCTGTGTTAGCGATGTTATTACTAAAACTATGATGCGGAGAAGCTCTAGCCTTTTCACCCACGGTTGGAAACATACTAATGCTTCTTTGATTTCCATCATGCTGAGATATAGCTGCAGAACCATGTTCATAAGCCGGTGCTAAATTACCTTTAAGGACACCATGCTCTTCGGTCACGGGTTTCTCTAAAGTTTTAACCCCATAATTCCAATCAGGAGACATCTCCATACCATCAATCCAGTTGCCATTATTACCCTTAGCTGCCTCAGTGGTCTTTTCTGTTTCTGAACTTTCAATATCGTTCCATTTATGACTGTTCCGCATCCTCTCTCTTGAGCCACTATGATTGTTATTGTCATGTCTACTAAACATCTCATCTTGCGGCTTTCTCTCAGGACTTCTCCTGGCAGGAGGAGCACCACTACTGTGAGAAAATCTGCAGCTTGTGCCATTACGACAGTTCCCTAACGCAAAGTACCTACATGGAACATTGGAGATCCTGTTGTATTCTCTCTCAGGAACATCCCTTCTCTGCGTTTCTCTTCTTGAGTTGTTATTATTATCATTTGGATAATCAGAGCTATAGTCAGACCTCCCACCAACCCTCAAGGGATATTGTTCTCTGGAATCTTCCGTATAGTAGTTGGTATCTCTTGTCTTTCTATTCTTAGCTTCCCAATCATAATCACCAGCTCTGTTGTATCTATCATCAACTTCTCTCCCTGACCTCCGCGGGGAAACTCGTGCTCTCGTCATGTGTCTGCCAGAGGATCCTCCTCCTGCATCTTGCCTTACTCTCTGCAATGGGCTTATGCTACGGCTCCTGCTCCTGCTCCTGCTGCTACATCTACTTCCACTTCTATGATAGTACAGCACAGATCAATCAAACATAAGTACTATGCCAGCAAATTTATAGACACAAAAGGGAATAAGACAATATATAACCGAAACTCACCTACGGGTTCTAAGCCTGTCCCTCGAAGGTGACTGGCGGAAATACGGTTGGCTACTTTCATCTTGTTCAGAAGACTTTCTAGTATCATAGTAACTCATCATGGCGGTGGCATCGCCTCTGCTTCTGGGAGGCCAAGCTTCTCCTGGATGTTGTCTAGATTTCAGATGCTTGTCTTCATCATCATCATAATCATCCGGAGCAGATCTCCTGCTGCTTTCGCTTCTACCATTACCCTTTGGATATAAGTGTGCATGTTGGTCAGAATCTTTGTCCGGAAAATGAGAACCTGATGATTTCCCAACGTAATCATTTCCACTAAGATGCTCGGTGTCTTCTTCCTTGAAATCCCATTTCGAAACACGTTTTCTCCCAGAACCACTCATTCTGCTTCACCTCACGAGAAAGATTGTCTGCAGATAGATTTGTAGCAAAAAGAAGATTAAAGTAAACTCTCATCACAAAAGCTTATAAAACATATATGCCCAAGATCCCAAAAGTGCATGCGTAAACATTCACAAAAGCTTTGATTTTGAAACACTCAGCGAGATAAGAGAACAAAGGACTGAACTTGGAATCCGACAGAAAGATCTAATCTTTTAGAAGAACAAGAGTGATGGTGTCTGAATCAACAAGGGCCATTACTCAGGAGCTAGAATTCAAACTAAATCAGAAGAAGCAACCTCGAACTAAATCCGAATCTACATTCTTATGCCCTTCTTAAATTGGAGCTTCTTCTCAAAAACCCTAAATTCAGAGTAGGAGACGTAAGTGAATTCAGAGAAAGAAGGGTATTACCAGAGAGAGAGAGAGAGAAACCCTAGCAGCGTGCAATTAAAGTATTAATCAAGAACGCGTGAATCTATCTATCCAGGCTTCATCGCTTCTAGGGTTTCCAAAGAAGGGTACGACTTGTAAAGTGAGGAAGGAGAAGACCGACGAAGACTTTTGCTTTCTAATTAGTTTGAGCTTTCATCTTCTTCGTGGAGTTTCAGGTTTGAGTTTTTGCTCTGCGCGTGGTGGACCCACTCATAGATTTTCTTTTGCCTGCGATGCAAAAGTGGGTGATCCCAGCCGTTGATTTCATGCTTAGGGAACCGAACACCATCACTTAGAGCATGCCCATCAGGATATTTAAACGGGTTCATGGGTTCGGTATCATAGAGCTGAAAGTCCATTTTAAAGTAAAAAAATATGTTTAAATCTGTGAACCGGTTCGCCAGAGTGAACCCATATGATACGGGTTCAAGCCACGTGTCAACTCCTCAGTGGACCACCTTTTTCGGTTGAGTAAGCCGAAACACGAGACGCAATATATCTATCATTTTCCTTTCTCTCTAGACTTTCTTTCTCTCCGAGGCAATTGATCATGCGACGCGGGCGCCAAAGCTTTTCTCCATCTAATCGACGACGAACTGTCTCCTCCACTAGCTCAGGTGAGTATCGACGACTCTATCGGTTTAATAGAGTCGATTTTGGGGTGAAAAGCGATCTCGAAAAATTGAAATCCATTTGGGGGTTTCGACTTAGGGTTGTAAATCTTAAAGGGGGTTTCGATTTATGGTTGTAAAGCGTCATGCGGGTTCGATTTAGGGTTCCTTTATCGGGGATTCGAAATCGATTTGGGGGTTTCGAGTTAGGGTTGTAAATTGATTTGGGGGTTTCGAGTTACGAGTTCTTAATCGAGTTTGGGGTTTCGTTTTATGGTTGTAAATCGTATTGAGGGTTCGATTTAGGGTTCGTTTCATCGGGTATTCGAAATCGAGTTTGTTTCATAATATTGTTTCCATATAGGGTTCGTTTCGATTTAGGGTTTGATATAGGGTTCGTTTCATAATATTGTTTTGTCATTATAAATTCTAATCTATTTGGATTTCTGATACAGCTGGATCCAGAAAAGAGAAGAGATACGAAGAGGCACAAGGAGTACTACGACATGGTTGGATACGTGGATGATTCACTATATGGGATTCCAACAAGGTGTCCTTGTGGTTCGACAATCTGATGAGGTTTGGGAGAAGGACTACGACACCCTTCCTAGGAAGCGCTTCTTCACCTGCAAAAACTACGAGGTGAACAAATTTTTAATTGTATTAATCTCTATTCATTATGATTTAGTCTACGATCAATTCTAATTTGTGTTTATGTTGTGACCAAGGATGATGGGTTGCATTATCGTCATCCTTGAGTGTTGGTGTCCAGGAGGAGATCGAAAGGCTCACTAAGCGGGTGGAGGAGGCTGAGCAAGTGATTAAGGGGGTGGCGAATCTCCATAAACAGATTGAGACATTGGAGGTTAGTATTTGTGTCCTTTAACGTAGCTGATATTAGTGTTCTTAAACGTTTAATTGTTGTTTATTACGTCACTAACACAATTTAATGAACATGTTCAAATACTCACTGGACAAGTTGCTGATCTGGAGAACCTCTGCTTCGAATGAAAACCAAAGGTAAGCTTCAATCTCAATAACTGTTTGGCTGATTGTTAGATGAATAACTGTTAAACTAAACTGAACTAAAGTTTTTAAATGATGAACTAGAACTTAACTAAATTGAAAAGGTTAAATGATGAACTAGAACTTAATTATAGTAAACAAAAGTAAACTGAAGTAGAACGATTTACTTATAATTCTTAACTTAATTATAGTAAACAAAAATAATCTGAAGTAGCTGTGATGAATGCTCGAGTTTGTCCACTGATTTGATGTGTAATGAATGATATCTGTGTTGGTTGGTTGCTTTGTAGATTTGTTGTGTGGAAAAACTTTCATTAATTCTTTCATTAACTATAATAAATGTTTGGTAGTTAGAGATCTTTTAATTGTTCTATACTCCCGAAGCTAAAACTAGTTTAAAACATAGGAAATCAACCTAAGAAAACGCAGAACAACGTAAAAAAACAAACAAAAACAATTTTGAACACACAAAATGGATCATTTTTCCCTAAACTCTCCCAGGTATATTAACCTATTAGTTTCCCAGAGCAGTCAAACAATAGAGGTAGAGTCTTCTGAGGTTCCTAGGTTTAGTAGCCAGAGCTTTGACGATCCTAAACCAGTGGAAAGGAGAAAATGGACACCAAAAGAAGACATTGTCTTCATCAGTGCTTGGTTGAACACCAGAAAAGATCCCATAGTCAGTAATGAGCAGAAGGCAGGGGCGTTTTGGAAGAGAATAGAGAAGTATTTCAACTCAAGCCCTCAGCTCAGTGGCTTTGCTCATAGACCGGCTAGTCAATGTAAGCAGAGGTGGGGAAGAGTCAACGAGCAGGTGTGCAAGTTTGTGGGAAGCTATGAGGCGGCGTTGAAGGAGCAAGCCAGTGGCGAAAATGAGAATGATATCATGAAGGTTGCCCATGACATCTTCTTCAATGACTACCAGATCAAGTTCAGCTTTGAACATGCCTGGAGGAAGCTTAGGTTTGATCAAAAATGGAGAGCAAATTCTCTGTCCAGAGATGGTGCAAAGGAGAAAAGGAAGGAAGCTGCAAAGAATGTGCCTGACATGGAAGAGGTTAGCCTCCTGGTGTTAAGGCTTGCAAAGCAGCCAAACGCAAGAAGCATGGGAAAGAAGCAGCCTATGATCAATTACAGAGCATGCTAGCTGTGAAAGAGAAAATATCCAAACAAAAATTGCTTGATCGTCTCCTTGCTCGAAAAGACACACTATCTGATGTAGAAGTGACTTTGAAGAACAAACTCATATCTGAAATGCTTTGATCTGGTATGTTTTGTTTAGTTGCCTAACTTCTTGTTTACTTGCTTTAAACCTGCTTTCTTAACTTGATCATAACCTGTTTAGTGTACTTGCTTTCTTGTTTGCTTGCTTGTGTTGTTTTCTTGCTATATTGTCTCTTGCTAACTTGTATTGTTGCTTATTTTGTTTTGTTTTGCAGGACACGGGTTCTGCTTGCAGCTGTTGTTGGTTGTCTCTTTGTTTCACGGGGAAATCTCTCAGGAAATATAGAATTTTGTATCTTTCTGCACTTGTTTTGTACACTTAAAGTCCTCTCTTTGGAAAGAAGTCATAGGTGTGGTAAAATCTTCAGGAACTTCCGATTGCTTGTCTTGAGAAGGATCAAAACCTTTTACATTAGACTCTTGTGTAAGGTTGTCCATAGTCTTCTGTAAGTGCTTTTGGGTTCCTAAATTTGCATCTAAGGTGCCAAATATGCTCCCAAAAATATCAGACACTTCTGAATCCTGGTTAGAAAACACAAAACACATAATAATTTGAGACATATATATTACAAACCGCAAGAACACTACATCATCCTTACATCAATATTACAAACCGCAAAAAACATTCCATCATCCTTACATCAATATTACAACCAACAAAAAAAACATCATCCTTACCTTAATATTACAAACCGCAAGTACAATAAATGACATAATATGAGATTTATTTCTTGTTTACCTTTGACTTTGACCTTCTCTTAGCAGAATTTGCAGGACCACCAGTTTGAGGATGACTTCCACTGCGTGAAGAAACAGGAGCTCGGCTGCGAGAAGGGGCATCAGCAGGAGTAGCAGTAGGAGTAGCTGCACCAGGAGTGTGCACCGAAGCTGTAGCAGAACTAACAATAGCAGTAAGAGTAGCAGTGGGAGCAGGAGCATGAGACAAACAAGGATTCTGAAATGCGAGGACTTTCTCCTCAAATTTGGTAAACCGGTCTTCAATTGTCTCGCGTACCTCAAGCGCTAAGGAAGTAAAAGAAGCCTTAAACATCCCATGAATGTACGACTTCATTTCCTCTTCAAGCTCTCTATATTTTTCTGATGATCTTTGGAAGAGTAACTTCTTCTTCCTTGACTCAACACCAGTATCATGAAACTTCTTTTTTCTCTTTCTTTCAACAGATGCAGCTGCGGATTCTATTTCTTCTTCCATTTCATTCTCACTTGTTTCTCCAACCTCTTCTGCTTCTGTATCTTCTTCATCAAAACTAGGCATGTATGGTTGTCGAGTTTCATGGTAAGCCCATACATGCTTACTCCAATCATAGTTATTCTGGTACATGTCGATGTTTAGATCGACCCTTCATCATTCATCTTACCAGCTTGTAAAAAATCATCTTGAACAATAACATGTGGGAATTTTCCGGTGGAAGTGATGGATGGAACACAACTCCCTACAAAACATAAAAAAATAAAAAAATTAAAGACACCAACAATAAGAACAATGAAATTCAATCACATTAAAAAAGGAATCAGAACTTACAGTGGAGCTAAAATCAGACTCTAAGCTAATAATATCGTCATAAGAAATCTTAGAACATCCTTTCTAGTTTCTGCATCTCATGCTGATGACGCCTTCTTCAAGTTTCTGACCCAAAAGAGTATCGATGTCTGGAATAACCTCCATCGCCCAAATCTGAAGTGCATAGGAGAATCCATCTATAACATAAATCTTCTTCGTCTTCACTTTGTCCCTAGCATCGATAATGGAACTCACCAGCATGTTACAGGAATGAAGTCTCCACGGGTACTTCCTCATCTTATCAAAATCCATCACGAGCTTGAGGCACTTGTGTGGTATCCAAACCTTCTCATCCTTCGCCATAACCATATCAGCAATCACACACAAATAGACCAATCTCAGCATATCAACATGAGACCACGTATTACACTTCTTCAGATGCACCCTCCTGATCTATTGTAGAGATATGTATTTTTCTTCTTAAGCAATAGACTCCAAAACCCTTTATCAGATTTCCAATTATCAATCTCCATGTCAGGCTCGTCTTCATACTTCAGACCAGTGATCGCGTAGAATTCTTGCATTGAAAATCTCAGAGGCCTCCTAGCAAAACGGAACCACAACTTATGACGCTTTGCGGTCAGAAGCTGCCTACAAACCAAAGTGTGGATCACTGTCTCATAATAACGAAGCTTGTGATCACTAATGGCCATGACTTGAGCAAAGAGCGGATCATCCAACACATCCGAGTACTCTGCTGGAATGGACTCTTTCACCAACTGAAGGATTGTAGCTCGGCAAGCGTTGTTGACCTTAACTTGTGTTTCGGTTCCTTCTTTAAATAGGCATTTAGGCAATTGATCCATTGTCATACATGTTAACAATGAAACATATACACTCAAATTAGGATTAAAGACACTCAAATCAAAGAGATAAGACATGCAAAATTGTGTTACATTGAGTCCTACACCAAACATGAAACCGAAACCACATAGTTTACAAGCTTTGTAGATGTAAAACCCAAGCCAATAACAATCTCATGCTAGTATAACTTATAAAGACACTAACCCGTTTTCTCATAATACAAGTTAATTCCAAGTTCATTATAAAACAAAGGTATCTTGGTAACAATTTCTTTCCACGTTGTCTCACACACAACTAAATACAAGTTCAAACCCGAGCTATGTCAACACAAGCGTGAAACTTTAATAGCAAACTCGGTGGCCACAAAAAAAAATTAAACCATAACATATGAGAAACATGAACAAGTATGAAACTTTATTAGCAAAACCGATGACAAAATTCAAGTATGAAACTTTAATAGTAAAACCGATGACAAAAATCAAAAAGAATGAAACTTTGATAAAATAGACACCCAAATCATTCACAGAAACTAAATTTGAAACCTATCACACTCAAACTATGAGTAAAAAAGACTTAAATTAACGATACAAAATATGCAAAAAAAAGAATCACAAGTCCTTATATAAGCCTGAAATTCTCGATTGTTTTGCTTGAACTAGAGATGAGAGTGTATATTGCAGAGCGGAAGACACGAGCTTCAATTTTCAGTGAGGCACGAGATTCAGTGTTCGGTGATTTACTTGAGAACGAGACGTGAAGTGAGCAAGAGGTGTCTAAGACTTTGATTAAGAAGAAGAAGAACACCACCAGAGTCTTATCGGGAAGAAGGAACACCGGCGACGACGACCTCTGACAAGCCGATGACTTGGAGTCGGCTCTTCTCTCAATCGCCAAAGGAGGGGTGGGAAATTAGGGTTCGTAGAAACGGGGAATTGGGGGGTAAAACGATTTTACCTCTTTTTGTTTAATTAATATGTTTTTTACTTTTAAGTTTATTTTAATAATTAAAATAACAAAAATCATTTAAATTTAGATTAGGGACTTAATTGGGTTTATAAAAAAGATTATACTAACTGGACAACTTATAATTCATATTATGGCATACGGACAATCTACTAATTTTTCTGTTCTAAATTTATAATTTTCCCTATTTTTATTTGCAATATCCAAAGTAATCCAAAATATCCAAGATTTTTTATCTGAATAATCCTAATTATTTGATATTTTATCTAAATTATCCAATAAATAATTTAAATTACCCACACTACCTGAAATAACTGAACCAGAACTAAATAAGAACCATTTTTTGGGGGTATTTTATGGTTCCTAGTTTTACTATCCGAACCGAACGAATACCAAAAATAAGTCAGGTAGTAAATGATCCTATAACCCCTACCCGAAATACCTGATACCCAAGATACCCGAACCGAATCGAACTCATATCCGATATGCCCATGCCTAATAGCAACATAACCCAAATGTCGGTACAATCTATTATGCAATTTGTGTTCTCGTTTATTGAATTTTCTATAACATAGATATAGCTATGACCATGTCCACATTTCTCATGCCATCCTGAAGTTTCACTCGAAACTACAACCTTCTCTAAATTGGCAAGTTCTATCCACAAAGAAGATTTTTCTTTCTAGCTCGCCTGCAACGAACACAAACAATATATTCATGTATTTGATGAAAGCTACTCGTCACTTTCTTTTAATTTCAACTAAATTTTGACCCGCATTAAAATGCGGGTTATGTTTTTTTATTTTATAAAATTGATTTAAAAAAGAAATAAAATGATTATAGAAATTTTTTTATCAAGGTTTTAATTCTAGAAAAAATACTGAACCTATTCCAAAAGAAGTTTTACCAAACTCAAATTATGGCAGATAAGATATCCGAATGGATCCAAATTTTGCCACTAAATCTACCTCTGCCATTTCATTTTTTGGGGGCTTGGTTTGGCTAGGTTAATTCAGTTTTTGTTTTGGTTCCATAGATATAAGAACTGTTAGGTTGTTTATAAAATTAGGTGACGTTTGTGCTTGGTTATTTGATTTTTTTATTCAGTTCGAATAACAATTTGGTTCATGTTTAGTTTTGATTTTGATAGGTTATTTGGTGATAACAAATCAAGATGGTCACAATATGTATTTTGAATAATACTCAAACAAAGAAAATATTTTTAAGATCTTGATTTGATAGTTCAATAATTTTGTTGAAAACATATGGTAGATATTGGAATCACAAAAGAATATACTACTAAATGTGTTTTTATCTGATTTCGTATTCAATACTGTCTTGTACTATATTTATATACTTTAGTCAAATAAACTTATTATGATTTTTGTTTATATAAGGGATTATATTTAGAATATTTACAATTTAGTTAAAATGTTTTGAATAAAATATTTTCAACAAAAGTGGCATAATTTGAGGTTAGCAAATTTTAAAGTAAAAAACATTCAATGAATCAGTAAAACTTTTGACGTCTAATATAATTTGATTATGAAGCTGCTTAAATGCCTGCAAGAAAACATTCAATCTTAGATATGATTTCTGAAACCCTCATAGAAGCAATAGTTCTCTTTTAATGGTGATTACAAATAATATTTGGAGACGATATATTTTTATGTCTCAGATCTCATGTTATTGTAATGGGAATTAAAAGTTATAATATAATGTTGGAGTAATAATATGAATCTATAAACATCAAATGGAATTAAAGGATTACGTCTATGTATATTACAAACATATCATGTCTTAATATTAGTGGATCTCGTGAGTATCAGTTCGTAAAATAATAATTATGTGTTAGGAATAGAATTATAATATATTTTAAAGATTACAATGCACTATCGAAGTCAAAGGCTCAAATACAAAGTTAGAGTTGGAAAGAGGATCAATATTTGTATTAATTGTTATGTTTACGGAAGTTATATTGTATTTAAACAGAAGTGGAATATTCTATTTTTCAAAAGAACATTGTAATGTATTGTATAACCAAATAATAAGGAATGCTATAATTTTCTAATAAGTTGTGAATAGATCCAAATAAAAATGACAACTTTTTAATTAGATAAATAATAGGACTCTGTTTTAATATAGTAGATGACATGATCCATTATAATATAGTGGTCAAGAATAAAATGCAACTTTCTATAAACCTAACAAATTAAATGCCTAAAAACTCATTTTGAGTAATTGGTTCACCCAACTCACACATAATCTTCGTTTCATTTTCGGTAAAGGCAAAATTGTTCAAATGATACCTTGGTCCAAGATATAATGTCTTGCAAAGAAAAGAAAAAAAAGTGGCTCATATGGTAATGGACTCAATTCACTTTAGGTGTAATTTTGATCTAGGCCAAAATGATCACAAAAGAGCCATTACAAGCATAGCCACCTAAACCCCTCCACCTACTCCTTGTCTCCTCCTTTTAAACCTTTCTCTCTCATTCTTCTTTCCCCTGCTTCGATCCTGATCATGGCGTCTTCTCTCACCTCCAAACCCATTCTCGGATCCTCCAAACCCGGTTCTCTTTCTTCTCTGTCTCCGGAACTCCGTCGTCTATCCTCTCCCGCGGTTAAGATCTCAATCCGAACCCAACCCAAGAAGAACCTCCGTGAGTTTTCTCTTTGTTTTTTTTTCTTTTCTAGCAAAAAGAGAGGATTGTTAACCTTTAGGGAACCCTCTACGTTTAAAATTGGCAGAGATAGAAGCTAGTGGAAGCTCATATGGGACTCATTTTCGAGTTTCCACCTTTGGAGAATCACACGGAGGAGGCGTTGGTTGTATCATCGATGGATGTCCTCCTCGGATTCCACTCTCTGAATCTGATTTGCAATTCGATCTTGATAGGAGGTAAAGAACAAAGGTCGCATTTATATAATCTGGCTAGTCCTTGTACTTTAGCCCTGGTGTTCATTTTGCTTTTATCAGGAGACCCGGTCAGAGCCGGATCACGACTCCTAGAAAAGAGACTGATACTTGCCGGATTTCTTCTGGAGTCTCCGAAGGTCTACATTATTTGTAATGATCTTGACTCATTGATTTGGTTCTTTTCCTAACTGCTAACATCCATCAAATTGCAGGAATGACGACAGGAACACCTATCCATGTCTTTGTGCCAAACACTGATCAGAGAGGACTTGTAAGCTTCTGACATCTCTTTGCATATTATTTTATTTGAAACTTACTTAGGATCGATTATAACCTTTGTGAGACTTACTTGATTTTCAGGATTACAGTGAAATGTCGGTTGCCTATAGGCCATCCCATGCTGATGCAACTTATGACATGAAGTATGGTGTCAGATCAGTACAGGTACTTTTCATTTTAATTATTTTTATGTTAACTTTTTTTGGTTGGTAAGGTTGTTAATCTAGTTTGAAGGCATCAGCATCACTCGCCTCAACTGATTTTTAATATCCTTTAAAGGGTGGTGGGAGATCTTCAGCAAGAGAGACCATTGGAAGAGTTGCTCCTGGAGCTTTGGCCAAGAAAATCTTGAAGCAATTTGCAGGAACTGAGGTGTGTTTACAAATAGCATTTCTTTCATATAATTATTTTTATCGAAATCTTGAAGCAATGAGCTTTCATCACTACATTTTTTTCCTGTCTTAGCATATTCTTGCAAAGAAAATGTCATTTCATTAACCCAATTCAAGTTGGCTTCATGTATAAGGTGACAATTGTCTCTGTCTTTCTTTTGTTTCACCAGATTCTTGCCTATGTCTCGCAAGTCCACCACGTTGTACTTCCAGAGGATTTGGTCGACCACATGAATTTGACACTCGAACAGGTGCGACTTTCATACACTAACACCTAAGCACATATCTGTTAAGGTTCTTCTGGTAACTTTCTTATCTCATTTTGTTTGTCTTGCAGATAGAAAATAACATTGTCAGGTGCCCCGACCCAGAGTATGCAGAAAAGATGATAGCTGCCATTGATGCTGTCAGGACTAAAGGGAACTCTGTTGGTGGTGTTGTGACCTGCATCGTTAGGAATGCTCCACGTGTAGGAACTCACTGTTCCCTTGAAATAGTTTAATCCGTGCGTTTGTTGCAAATGATCATTAAAACTGTCATGTGCAGGGGCTTGGTACGCCGGTGTTCGATAAACTTGAAGCAGAACTGGCAAAAGCTTGTATGTCTTTACCTGCAACAAAGGGCTTTGAGTTTGGAAGTGGCTTCTCAGGTATATGAAGTTAAACTTTGCTTTTCCTTAGCTAGTGAGAAATCTCTCGAGAAGTAAAGAAACATACGCCATGAACCCTTAGGTACCTTTCTGACTGGTCTTGAACACAATGATGAGTTCTATACCGATGAAAATGGAAGAATACGAACAAAAACAAACCGATCTGGTGGAATTCAGGTTGGTCGTGTCTCTTGTTCAATATGTCTCAATAAACTACTTTTCTCTTGAGAGATTGCTGATATTGGTCCATTTGCGTAGGGAGGGATATCAAATGGTGAGATAATAAACATGAGAGTAGCCTTCAAGCCAACATCTACAATCGGAGTAAGTTTGTGATGAAAACAACATGAACGCAATAACATGGTTTGATGATCATCAATTAACACATTGGCCTTCTCTTTCCACTGTGCAGAGAAAGCAGAACACTGTAACCAGAGATAAGCAAGAAACAGAGATGATTGCGCGTGGACGTCATGATCCCTGTGTTGTTCCACGAGGTTACTATATAAACCTGAAACCATTGAATTCATTTCGTTGACCACTCACTCAGTATATTGATTTTGGTTTCTTTGGTCTTCTTGCAGCTGTGCCGATGGTGGAAGCAATGGTGGCTTTAGTTCTTGTGGATCAATTGATGGCGCAATACGCACAGTGCCATTTGTTTCCAATAAATCCAGAGCTGCAGGAACCTCTTCGGACAGCTTCTCCTGTCGAGGTTGAGCAGCCGCAAAAGGCTGCTGCTTTGTAAGCGCAACTCGAGAAAACTGAAAATCAGAGTGATGAGACAAAGAGAGGCTTCACTTTTGTACTATGACTAAAATGGGTAATTTTTGTATCATGATTTTACCACTATTTATTTAGTACTTTCTCTATAATATATACATCAGTAATAAACAAAACACTTTTCTACATGTAAAAGGTTACACAGTTTATTCGTCTACTTGGTTTTCTTGTTATCGTCTTTGTTCTGTTGTTCGAGAACCACAGGAGCAGCAGGAATGCTGAACCACCACTCTCTAAGCCGCCGCATCAATCTCTCTGTGCTTGCTCTACGTGGAGGCGAATATCTTGTGAACAGCTCAAGAAACACCACCATGATCAAGCTGTTCCAAGACAAAAGTACCATCATAGTCGTAGCGGCCACTATCGCTACCGCAAACTTCTCACTCGCCTGTTTTAAATTCAAATACTAATAGGCATTAAGCAGTTGTAAAACGCTAAAATAAAGAGAAGAGGTTTAGAGAAGAGAACCTGTGGGAACGGAGAGAGTAGTAAAGCTCGGAACTTAAGGAGAACAATGTTTGCATCCTGGACTAACTGTTCTAGCTGAGAAATAGCGTTTTGAACTGCTAAAAGCTGCTCCATGGTGTTCATAGGAGGCGGCGCCATAACTTTCAGCTCGATCATTACTTTCTCTCTTTTGCTGAAACATCTTGTGAGAATTATGAAACCCGCTATGAAGAGAGACGCAAACGCGAAAACATAGCCAATCCATCCCCTAAACAAGAAGAAAGATTTCAAACAAAACTAACAAACAAAACCACAACATACAGGTTCTTAGTATGGTACCTGTAAATTATGAACATTGAGAAGAGACAGAAGACAAAAGAATTCAATGGATCGTCCCAATAGGCTAACGACAAGAGCCTGTTCCCGATTTCCATTACCGGAAGTAGCAACTCCTGCCAGAAAGAGCACTCTCAAAAGTTTGTTGAGGGAATGCAAAATGTTAGAATGTATGTGTGTGCTTCTTGTTTATACCTTCATCACAGCTATATTGGTGTCAATTCCATCAACTTTAACTCCATTAACAGTCTCTTGCGCTAAAACCACTTTCTCATAGTTCTTTCTTGATTGCTTAACTGCTTTCTCCAATGGATTCACATCTCCAACCACAACTTCACCAACCACAAGACTACCACTACTACTACTACTCCTTGGACTTGATCCAAACACCAAACCCAACTGGGAAACCATATCTGAGGCTGAGATAGAGTACAATGTCCCTGTTTAAAAACAAGAATTTATCAACACGCAATTCTGTAAGATTAGAAAGATATAGTTTGCATAGTGTGTGATTAAGGTTACCTTCTTTGGCATTGTTTGTCCGGTCAAGCACTCTCGAGCTCGACATCTCTGCAAGCGTCTCAAGAATATGATCTCCACCAGGAAGCTGATCACAGAGATTGAAGGGGAGAAGGTTCTCGTAACGCACTGGGTTTGTTAAACCAAGTTCTTGAATAGCTTGCACGCGCAAAACGCCAAGCACTGCTTTTGAGATGGCTTCATCTTTTGCCACACCGGTGACGATCTTGAACTTGTTTATGTATCTGTGAACATACAATACTTCTCGGATTAGCGCGAGCCAGTAATCTCTTCGTGTGTGGCCCTTGAGCTCCGGGAACTCCATTACTACTGGTTCTGGTCTATAAAACAAGAGCCATTGGAAATATGTAACCGAGTCACAGTCAGGTAAGAAAATGATACAAATGACGTGATAAGTCATTCCTTACAG
>CAJHQP010004118.1:0-58943 GCA_905132765.1 Moricandia arvensis
CTTGTTATAGAAAAGTTGCACATAGTTCACATCAAGACATAGAAAGAGCCCGCCACTTGAAAAACCAAAATATGATTATAGAATGACTACAAATGTAGTTACATGATATCTAGTAGAAGGTCCACATATGTTTAGAGCAGTGCCTAGTTATCTTTCATGATTTGTAAAAATAATGTACAAATTGTTATGCTCATGTACATGAGACAGTTCAAGCAGACTATGAATCTTTGTTAAAAGTAAATAACATCAGTCGAGCAGCAACATTAAACAATATTATGCATTTTAAAAGATTAATTAAATCAAAATTTGATTAACTACGAAATTATGTTTAAAACAAATAATCAATATTATATATTTGTGAGTGATTGTTAATTTTGAGAAACAAACAAAAAACAAAGAACCAATATTAGAATTTTCCAGTTCTAACACAGTTGGACCATATAATTTCCAAAATACAAAAGCGAAAATTAAAAAAAAGTGATAAAAATGACTAACACTAATTATGTTATCTGCATCTTCATGCAAATATTTTATTTGTGGCAGTTCACACTCCAAGCATTAATGATCACCTTCATAATTAAAATATCTTTTGAGTTTTAAGGGGGAGTGTCGACGCATACAACAATCATGATGATCAAGTACATTTTGATAACAATTTTGAACAATCACTTGAATAAAACACTATAGAATACAAAAATGTTAGTAAAAAATAATGTATGGTTCGTGATGTTTATGTTTCTCTAACAAATCAAAGACATTATTTCAAAACAACATCATTTAATACAATAATATGCATTTTAAAGAAAATGAGAAGAAATTTTGACTAACTTTATATACAAAGAACCATCGTTTAATATTTGTGAGTGATTGCTATTTTTAAGAAATAAATTAAAAAATTATATTGTCTTATGAATGGAAAAGTTGGTGAAGCCAAATATTATCAATAGTTAGTGTTTTTACGTTGGTGCTTTTGGTCAAAAGTAGGACAATATGACATATAATTATCATGAAACCATATATTTGTTCTTTGGAACCAAAACATCACATCAAATCTTGTATTGTGTGTGTTATGTTATCTCAAATAGAGAAGTACATAATATACATTATATACAATTAGAGAAATCATATCAAGTGAACATAAAAATAATATCACAAGTGCATATCTACGCAAATCTCCACAAACCATTTAAAATTGAATAGATAGTTGAATGACTATATCCAAAAACCAACGGTATGTATATTTGTGCATTGTCCATAAGTTTTTGGAAGATTTGATGCTTGATTTTATGTAAAACCCTTCCTCTGATCGTATGCCCACAATGGAGTACTCCACATTGCATTCTCTCAAGAAACATCCATGCGAAACTATATAATCAAGTATCTGCAACTCAAGAGCTCATTTTAAAATGAGTTAGGACTGATGATATCATCAACTGAAACAACAATTATAAACATATTTAAGAATAGTAACTATGCATTTATCAACTTTGGTAGGTGGCAAGAATCGTGGAGATGTGAAGAATGGTGTTTTTATTGTAAAATTGGAATTTAGTAGGCTTCCAAAAGCATAAATAAACGGTGTGAGTTAGACTTCACCGAGTCATCAGATTGTTCTGTAGAAATAAAACAAGAAAGTTAATGAAAACTTGTTTCGTTAAAGCTAAGTTGGCGTCAACGAAAGATCAAATGGTTCCAGTATCCTCTTGGTAGTCATCGAATAAAAATGCATGGCCATTACAAGAAGACAAGTAAAAGTCAAAAGAAGTTTACGTATAGATTGATATGATATGTAAAAACAGTTAAACAAAAAAGGACCTGGACATTATGCTCCGTCACAGCCAGATGGATGATTTCAGAATCAAAGTTATTGGATGTAGGATAACTCGATCTTAGAAGCTTTAGCAAAACTTATTTTCTAAACATGTAAACACCCATCGATGCAATGTTGGGAATGCTGCGGCTTCTTTTGGTGGTAAGCCAAGAATTGAAGTGTCAACTTGCTGTAAACATGAACAACACATGTTCCCGTAACGTTGCAACCAAGAAAGTGAGTTGAGTTTGAAAAAAAAGAGATCATTACCATTGCCTTCAAGTCACTTCCCTTTGGTTTCTGTTAGATTTGAACGATTTGTCCAGACTCTAGAATTTTGAGCAGCCCATAATCCAAAACACGGCTGTGAATCATTAAAGAGGATACATTTTAATCAAATAAAAGCATGGCAAGAACATGGTTAATGATCCTCACAGACACACCTCTCATCCATGGAAAGACAAGAAACTGTGATATCAGCATTTGATTCAATGTGCTTCTGCAAAAACAAACAATAGATGAAACATAATTCACATGAAGCTCTCAGCGTCGTCGTAGAAGAACATTGATGAGTTTAGATCAAGGGCGTAGTTCCCTTAGTTTAACCCTTCCTTAACAAATTCTAATAAAAGTAAGTATGTTTTTTCTAACTACAAAGGAGTCAAAGTGGACATGGATTAAAAATAGGTCCTACCGGGAGTCGAACCCAGGTCGCTGGATTCAAAGTCCAGAGTGCTAACCACTACACCATAGAACCATGTTGTCATAACTTGAAACAGTATGAATTCAATTCTATTACACAGAGACCAGCACAGGTGGTTTAAGCCACTTGTCCAAAGGTCTTTCTGCTAATTTAATTTATCATTAATTTTTTTATAGCTTTTCAATGTACTATGATATTTTGTTTTTGTTAATATGAACATATAACTTTCAATCCGGTTTAATATTAAGACAGTAAAATTTAGTTTATCTGACAAGCTCAATGTCACGACAAATTTTCTATTCGATTTATTTAGCGCCAAACACACTCTACTTTGTTGGTTCCTCATACGGTTGTAGAGTGTTTCAGTGATATGATCCTAGAAAAGCTCAAATAATTCGATGAGCTACACCACCTTCGACACGTGACTCATGAACACTTAATTAGATACTTCGTTATGTACTTAGATACGAAGAACATTAATTTGTCGATCAGTGGCATGATAGCTTCAGGATGTAGGCTCGCCTACGTACCTCCAACATCTTCGTATACCCTATCGATCGAGTATACATTATTTTGAGCCAAATATTATCTATTTAATCCGACATTGTCCTCATTTGGAGAGGATCCAGTTAATTAACCACACTTTTTTTGGTTAATTTTTTTTAGAGTGTAACATAAACACTATATTGTTATTCATTGTTGATCAATGATATCCTTGATCATAAAAGAGGTTGATCAAAATTAATAATCCAAAGCTATTTGATATTTTATTTAGCCCCCTCAGGACTCCTTCATGTAAGTAGAAACATATGGTCAAGTCTCATTACTAATCATAAATGGATCAAAGCTGGTCTATCCTGGTTTTACTTCCCCTTTTTAATCAGGACGACCAACTTTGCTCCACTATAAAAACCGAAACATACAAATAAACCAAAACCAAAAGAGATTAAAGAACTATTTCTCCACCAACATTTTCTACCTCCAGATCCGATAATGATACACAATAGTCCTATGATATGTTAAGTCCACGGCTAAGTTCCACCACCAAAACCAGGTGGCGTTGGCCAAAAGCCACTGCCAACACCGCCTCCTCCATCTCCACCATCTCCAGTAACGTAAGTCATGCATGACAATGGCACGAGACATAGCCCACGGCTCCTTAGATCCCTCGTCTCTTCCTCATCTCCTTCTTGTGGTAATGAGCCCTAATTAATTTTAATTTAAATAAGTAAATTTGTGGACAAAAAATAACATCGAAATGATTTTTAAAATGTAAAACGTAGTAATGTATTATAGGCTCTCTAAAAATATACCAGTTGGGAGGCTTTTCCTGGTCGATTCCTAGATGCTCTCATGTAAGGAACGCTTAGAGTCTGCCCATTAAAAAGCAAGTTTGTCATTTGAGTTATGACAACTTTACTATTTTTTCCAACATGTATTTTTAATGATATTAACTGATGACCACGAGCATCAGCTAATATAAACATTTATCCAATTATCCATTAATTAAATTTTAGAAAATGGGATCAAAGGTATTTACGAGTAGTGCACCAAAGAGGATATGATAAGATAAATATCAAATCTAGCTAATCTCTTGCTTTAAAGGCAAGCTAAAAGCCTATGGAACTAATTATATTAGTATACTTACTTTTCTGATATAATTGATTAGCCCATACTCCATAGTCTTTAAAGTTTGATAATTTCAGTACGTGTTTGATTTCTGTGTAGATTATATAGTAACTAATATAAAATGTTCAAAATAATTGGCAAACGGAACCAGGATCAAGAAGAATGTCTGGAAGTAACATGGAATTAAAATATATTCTGCTTTACTCCAATGGTGCCATGTAAATATCACTCCAGCTTCATTCCTTTATAATATCTATTGGTATTTTCTTATTTAAATTTCTACGTTCTATGTATTGAGTAAGATCGTGTACAGATAATTAAACACACACACACACACACACACACACATATATGTATGATTACCTCGATCTGGCTCTGTAGGAATTTGATGTATCCAATTGCCTCCATTAATACAGATGCTGTATCTGTCTGCATTTTAACTTTTGTAATCAGCTCAGCTAAATTATCATCTAAACATGAGTCTGAAAACACATTTATCTACTTCAGAAAGTTCTTTAAAGTCAATACTATCTAAATAAATAGTTATAAGAATACTTTTTCTATTGTAATAAAATACATCATTCATGTAAATATTCCATCATGAATTACACTTCGTTGATCTATAAAGTTATGAACTTAATAACTGGTATCTGAAAACTTAATGGATTTATCCTCTTTAATTGTTTCTCAAATCTAAGTGCTATAGATAATTATAACTGCTTAGGTAAGAAGAATATTATAAGCAATGAAATTAATTGTTTTCTTTTTGCTAAATAATGAAATGAAATTAATTGTTGCTAATTACCTTCCCAAAGGGTGAAACCAACTGCTGCAGAGCTGCTATTCTGTCTCCTAACTTCTCTTTCCTCACCTATTTTTCAATTTCCCAACATATAATCAATACAATGAACAATTTATATGATTTAAAATGCTATAATAATTTTTATAGTTACGCCTTAGTTAACTATTTTGTTTTAAGTTGATGAAGAAACAAAAGTAGTAACCTTGAAGGGTGGGCAAGAAGAGCGTGATTCCACACGCGGTTTCTTGGAAGCATTTTCTCCTGCCTTTGCCGCCATCACGAAGTTATGTTTCTTTCCTTCACTTGCTTGAGGTTCATTACTGTATATTTCCATCTTCAGCACAAATAAAATCTCAATTAGTATTGCATACATAATTACATATATATATATATATATACATATCATTGTTTGTAATTATTACTTCCTCCGTTTCGTTTTACTTGTCGTTCTAAATTTTTAGGCGCAGATTAAGAAACCATTTAATTTTACATATTTTCTAGATAAAAACACAATTACCTATAAACCTAACCACATTTCAACCAATAGAAAAATAAAATATTAGATAAAAGTAATAAATTTTGCATTGAAATTAGAAAACGACACTTATTTTAAAACAAAAAAATTTCTGTACAACGACAACTAAATCGAAACGGAGGTAGTATTCGATATACAGAATAATAATAGCCCCGACAATGAGAAATTTTTTTTTAAAGAAAAGAGATTCATAAAAGACAATAAAACAAAGTAAGGAATAAAGAGAAAAGAAAAGAGAGAACAAAGGTTGATGTTTCAGCTTAAAGAGAGCTGCTTACGAATTATTTTAAAAGGTTTAATAGCTCAAGCCTTGGCCCTCCAACCAAGAACCACAAACATCAATGAAAAAGATGAATAAAAAGAAAAGATTAAAAGTTTATACGTACATATATATCTTCTTTTTATTTTTCAAAACTTTGTTACAAAGCTTCAATATATTACAAAGGTCTCACACTTTCTCTAATCTGATTAATCTACTCTAACTCATGCTAAAATGCATTATATCAGTTTCTTTCAGAATTTCCACGAAATTATCGTAAGACTTATTAAACTTATTCTATGAGTCCAAGTGTTCAAAAAAGTTCTGCGAATAATAATGCAATCTATTCCGTTGTTTCGTCAAGAAAAATGAATACATATACAGAAAACTAAGCTTTTAGCCTCTTTTGTGACTGACATAAAATTATGAAAATAAAGCTGAAAGGTTACCATGCCGTAGTATGATCCTATATAATACTTTACTACTTTTAAATTTCAGAAATGAGGGTGAGCCCAAGATAAAAAAATAAAATATATATATATATATAGTTGTACATTTAAAGTAACACATACATAATACTAGTAATATAGCCCTAAAACTTAATGCTTTCAGATGCACTAACTTCACAAAATCACCGTCAGACCAATCCTTCAAAGCATCATTTATAATTATATATAAATAAAGCAAAGAGATATAAGAAATAGAGATACTTTTTCAACAAAACAAATAGAAAGTAATGACTCAAAAGAAACTTACTTGATGACTAGGGGAAGAAGAAGGGAGGTGAAGTGATGGCTGCATATGATGATGAAAAGGGAGGCCAAAAGGAGTAAAACTTCCTCTAATCTCTTGAGAATTTAAAGGAGGAACTAAGACATTCCCTTCAAACAATCTTCCATCCAAAACTTGCATGTTCATATCAAATGGTCTTGGGATGTTGCTTATCCTCCGAGACTCGCTCAAGCTTGATATGTTCACACTTGGGTAAATTTGACTGAAGCTGCCTCTATGAGACTGAGACAAAGGCGAAGAAGAAGAAGACGAAGAAGAGGGAAGGGTGTTGGATCCATGTATGGGGAAGCCAGAAGATATAGTATTGAGAAGAAGCTTTTCAGTGTAGTCCTTGTGTTCATTGATCTTCAAATAGTTTGTGATCACTGGACTGTTTAACATGTCTGTGAACCTGGGCATGCCTTGTTGATGGTCTGAGGTAGTTGCTGAGGAAAGCTCTTCTTTGATCTTGTGAAGCCCTTCATGATGATGATAGGAAGATTCGTCATGTGTCCACTGTAAAGGAAAGTCTTGTTGTTGGATCATGGAGTGATTGTCGATGTTAGAGAGACTCATACATTCACTTGTGTTGTTGTTGTTGTTGTTCTGATCTCTTGTGTTTAACATCTCATTGTTAAAGTTATGACTCAAGCTCACACTATTCCTGCCACAAAATCACAAAACGTGTTTTTTTTTGTAACAAACCATATGTAGTATATATGAGAAGATTAATTTAATATTGGTATTTTATCAGCCACTTAAATTCTATCTTGTTGTCTTCCTCACTTTTCTTGAGAATTTTCCTCACAACTTATTTTTCATAAATCAGAAAAAAGAAAAAAAAGATTCCAAAATTTTGACATGCTGATACCAAGAATATTCAAAACACCCTAATAGCTGCAGAAACTTATAGCATACACGTGCTAAATATATGGTCATTTATGTATATGTACATATGATACTAGAGAGGACGGATAGTGTGTAAATGGGAAACTTACAGAGAAATACCTCCAGGGCTCCATTGATGGACAGAGGAAGCTCCGTAGCAAGAAGGGTCAGAGTTATTATCTATGGAAGACGAAGAAGAAGAAGACCCCACAAGTTGTAGTTGATCTTGAAGCTGATGGAGATTAGCAGAGTCCATATGTATGAGAGATGATGATATATATATTTATTATACCTATTCTCTATCTATATGTATATATCTTGGTGTGTAAAGAAAGATGAAAAGAAAGATGGAAAAGGAAAGATGATTTCTGAAGAGTTTCTCTTGAAAATCCCAAGAGATATATAATAAGATGAAGTGATTAGTTGAAATTGTTATTGTATATCTCTCAAAACTCCTTATTCCAGCACATCAGATAACATTACCTTAGCTTTTTTGAAGCTTGACACATCTCTCTAACTATTTCAAGTACCTATATTATGAAAAGCAATAAAACCTTCAAAAGAAAGGAGGTAAAAAATCATTCAATAATACAAGAATGAAAAACTATATTTAATATGTCTAATATTCTTTCTCTCTCTCTCTCTCTCTAGAGTATATGCCCTACTTTTTTGTTGTAACACATATGCCCTACTTTTCTATTTTCATTATTTGCATATATATATATATATATATTACTACTTTATATATATAATTTTGTATATCTTGTGTAGCTTTTAGGCTCTCTCTCTCTCTACAATTAGAAGGAGATGATTAAAATTCTTGAAGGCCATGATTAGTGTCCCAAGCTCTTGCCTTCGATCCCAAGGCTTTGCAACAGTTGTCTTAGACGAGAAATGATGGCATCCATCCATCTCTGTCTACTCTCAGCCAGTCACCCCCACAATACAACTTTGCTTTATCTCTCTCTCTCCCTTTATATGTATACATATTGCTTTTATAAATTAAATTTGGGATGGGTACATGTGTATGTCTATTGTAGTTATGAAACGGATATCATGTGGAAAGTATATTGAACCCAAATCCACTCCTGATTATAGAATTTAAGTTTTAACTGAACATATTCCATCTTAGAGCATGTAACTGAACAATTTAAGGTTTAATAGCTCAAGCCTTGGCCCTCCAACCAAGAACCACAAACATCAATGAAAAAGATGAATAAAAAGAAAAGATTAAAAGTTTATACGTACATATATATCTTCTTTTTATTTTTTCAAAACTTTGTTACAAAGCTTCAATATATTACAAAGGTCTCACACTTTCTCTAATCTGATTAATCTACTCTAACTCGTGCTAACATGCAGTATATCAGTTTCTTTCCGTAATTCCACGAAATTATCATAAGACTTATTAAACTTATTTATGAGTCCATATGTTCAAAACAGTTCTGCGAATAATAATGCAATCTATTCCGTTTTTTCGTCAAGAAAAATGAATACATATACAGAAAACTAAGCTTTTAGCCTCTTTTGTGACTGACATAAAATTATGAGAATAAAGCTGAAAGGTTACCATGCCGTAGTATGATCCTATATAATACTTTACTACTTTTAAATTTCAGAAATGAGGGTGAGCCCAAGATAAAAAAATAAAATATATATATATATATAGTTGTACATTTAAAGTAACACATACATAATACTAGTAATATAGCCCTAAAACTTAATGCTTTCAGATGCACTAACTTCACAAAATCACCGTCAGACCAATCCTTCAAAGCATCATTTATAATTATATATAAATAAAGCAAAGAGATATAAGAAATAGAGATACTTTTTCAACAAAACAAATAGAAAGTAATGACTCAAAAGAAACTTACTTGATGACTAGGGGAAGAAGAAGGGAGGTGAAGTGATGGCTGCATATGATGATGAAAAGGGAGGCCAAAAGGAGTAAAACTTCCTCTAATCTCTTGAGAATTTAAAGGAGGAACTAAGACATTCCCTTCAAACAATCTTCCATCCAAAACTTGCATGTTCATATCAAATGGTCTTGGGATGTTGCTTATCCTCCGAGACTCGCTCAAGCTTGATATGTTCACACTTGGGTAAATTTGACTGAAGCTGCCTCTATGAGACTGAGACAAAGGCGAAGAAGAAGAAGACGAAGAAGAGGGAAGGGTGTTGGATCCATGTATGGGGAAGCCAGAAGATATAGTATTGAGAAGAAGCTTTTCAGTGTAGTCCTTGTGTTCATTGATCTTCAAATAGTTTGTGATCACTGGACTGTTTAACATGTCTGTGAACCTGGGCATGCCTTGTTGATGGTCTGAGGTAGTTGCTGAGGAAAGCTCTTCTTTGATCTTGTGAAGCCCTTCATGATGATGATAGGAAGATTCGTCATGTGTCCACTGTAAAGGAAAGTCTTGTTGTTGGATCATGGAGTGATTGTCGATGCTAGAGAGACTCATACATTCACTTGTGTTGTTGTTGTTGTTGTTCTGATCTCTTGTGTTTAACATCTCATTGTTAAAGTTATGACTCAAGCTCACACTATTCCTGCCACAAAATCACAAAACGTGTTTTTTTTTGTAACAAACCATATGTAGTATATATGAGAAGATTAATTTAATATTGGTATTTTATCAGCCACTTAAATTCTATCTTGTTGTCTTCCTCACTTTTCTTGAGAATTTTCCTCACAACTTATTTTTCATAAATCAGAAAAAAGAAAAAAAAGATTCCAAAATTTTGACATGCTGATACCAAGAATATTCAAAACACCCTAATAGCTGCAGAAACTTATAGCATACACGTGCTAAATATATGGTCATTTATGTATATGTACATATGATACTAGAGAGGACGGATAGTGTGTAAATGGGAAACTTACAGAGAAATACCTCCAGGGCTCCATTGATGGACAGAGGAAGCTCCGTAGCAAGAAGGGTCAGAGTTATTATCTATGGAAGACGAAGAAGAAGAAGACCCCACAAGTTGTAGTTGATCTTGAAGCTGATGGAGATTAGCAGAGTCCATATGTATGAGAGATGATGATATATATATTTATTATACCTATTCTCTATCTATATGTATATATCTTGGTGTGTAAAGAAAGATGAAAAGAAAGATGGAAAAGGAAAGATGATTTCTGAAGAGTTTCTCTTGAAAATCCCAAGAGATATATAATAAGATGAAGTGATTAGTTGAAATTGTTATTGTATATCTCTCAAAACTCCTTATTCCAGCACATCAGATAACATTACCTTAGCTTTTTTGAAGCTTGACACATCTCTCTAACTATTTCAAGTACCTATATTATGAAAAGCAATAAAACCTTCAAAAGAAAGGAGGTAAAAAATCATTCAATAATACAAGAATGAAAAACTATATTTAATATGTCTAATATTCTTTCTCTCTCTCTCTCTCTAGAGTATATGCCCTACTTTTTTGTTGTAACACATATGCCCTACTTTTCTATTTTCATTATTTGCATATATATATATATATATATTACTACTTTATATATATAATTTGTATTATCTTGTGTAGCTTTTAGGCTCTCTCTCTCTCTACAATTAGAAGGAGATGATTAAAATTCTTGAAGGCCATGATTAGTGTCCCAAGCTCTTGCCTTCGATCCCAAGGCTTTGCAACAGTTGTCTTAGACGAGAAATGATGGCATCCATCCATCTCTGTCTACTCTCAGCCAGTCACCCCCACAATACAACTTTGCTTTATCTCTCTCTCTCCCTTTATATGTATACATATTGCTTTTTATAAATTAAATTTGGGATGGGTACATGTGTATGTAATTTAAAATTAATTATAAATATTTAAATAATTATCTTTAATATAAGCTAACTTTAGATTATTACTATATTTAGAAAATTTGTCAAAATATATCCATGTTATTATAATTTTTATATCATATAATAATTTTTTAACTGTAATATTTTATTTTTAAGAGAATATGATAATGAATTTTTTTAAAAATAATATATATTTTAAAATATATTTTTGTTTAGATAGATCAACTTTTAGAATTTCGAAGCACATATAATTTTCCAGAATTTTTTATTTGCAAAATTCAAAACATTAGAAATACTAAAATATAAAGAACTTGAAATATGATGAAATATTTGTTTTTTACAATTTTACCATAAATTTTTATTATAACCATTAAAAATATGTAAATACTAAAAATAATAAAAACATTTAGTTGTTTTTTTAGTAAATTGTTCAAAATATAAGTTTAATATAATCTCAGATTAAATTATTTATTTATATTTTTGATGATGGTAATAATTGTATAGTTAATGTTGTATATTTGAATTTCCTTAATTAATTTTATGTAATATTGTTTAGCCATGTCATAATTATGTAGGATCCATGTCATCATTTAAGTGAGACATGTCATCATTTTTTTGCTAGATTGATTGTGGTGATGACATCTAAGCAAATCACTTGGTAAATAATGTCTAGAGGATTTTTTTTATTATTAAAATTTTTTTATTTTCTTTTTGATTTAAAAAAAAAAAAATTAGGCCAATCCCGAGCCGCCACGTGTTGAACCTCATGAGAGAGGGGTTCACCGGAATGAACTTTAGGAGAGAAGGGTTCATAGGTTTTTGTTATTTTATTATTTTTTTTTCTTGATTTTCGTGTGAACTCCCCCTATAAACCTTCAATGGACATGCTCTTACATGTATTTGAACACATACACATACGTATTCATAAATCAATTGTTATTCGTCATCCAACTTCAGTAAATCCAAGATACTAGCTAGGATGTAAAATTGGATGTGAAGTGTAAGCACGGGGATGTACTACTAATATAAACATGCTAAGAACGTCGATCGAACAATCATTGCATGTTAACTTTTCACATTTTTATGAAAATTTAAAATCTTTGCATAGCTCATAACGTTATGTAACACAATTGTTTGTAAATCACTCTTATGCGACACGTAACGATTTCTATTTGTATATGAGGATCAGAGTAATAAAGCTTGTGTATGAGGTTGAAACTTAGAAAGCCAACAACGGAACTCATTTTATGCCTTTTGAAGTGGACGCAGTTAGCTATAAGAGATGGAAATGATGATCTCGACGGCTTTTTTTGTTTGCTTTTTTCAAGTGGAATAATTGTTGTAGCAGGAATCACCACCAAGAAGCTCGAATCAGAAAAAAAAAAAAAAAAAAATTAGTTTACATAGGACTTCAAACATGAAATCAGTCATCACTCACTGTCATGATGACGTCAAGTCCTCCAAAACCATGCTGAAGTTACGACATATAAACCAATCCTAAGGTTTTGGGAATCAGAAACGATTTAGTTAAAATAAAATATTTTGTTTTACAATTTGAAGATCTATTTATGTGTAGACTAACTCCTAAATTTGGAACTTAAAACTAATATATGTTTCACTTAATTATGCTCAAGAACGGAATAGTGGATGTGAATGTCAAGCTACAAATGAAATGAGAGAAAGGGAATATATATACATATATATACCAATTAGGTTCTAAATGATCCAAAATTTTGGTGATTTCGAAAAAGACCCTACAAAAATAAGCACAAGGAATGCCACGAGCTGAAAGCAGTGACAGATCAAAAACTTACAATCAGCAGTCATTGACATTTAGGGTACACACAGAGTTAGCATAACATTTATGCAAGAAATGACTTGGCAAAATGATTATTATTAACATTTAGACGATGTGTCATATTCTGATGTTATGACGATTGGCTGTTTTTTTTTTTTGTTGAAATTAATGTTTTTTTATAAGGGAGAACTGTTTTGTAGAATGTAGCTATGTGACCCCATAAATGGTTAGTGTGTTTAACTAAAAGAAGATCATTAATAATGTTTTAGGTATATATACTTTGTGTTCCAAATTTATACCATTATCACTCTTTTCATTATAAGCGATCGAGCTAGAAACTAAAAGAAGTTATTAAGAATTATTAATAATAGTGAAATCCAGCGGAAAGTGAACATAATTCTTACATATAAGAGTGAACCACTAAACTTGTATGTCTCTATTATTTTGCTTTTAGCATATTTTATTTGTGGGTCAGATATATGATCTAAATACTAACAAGAACAAACTAATTTATATATTGTTCATAAAGCATTTCTTATTTAATGAGTCAAAAGTGCAATAAATTCAGAAATGAGTATATATAGTATTCTTGATAAAGCTGTCACCAATTCGATCGCATCTAAACAAATGTTTATTAATCAACTCATTGATTCTGTGGAAAGCAACTAATTTAGTAGATCAATCAATTAGTAATTTGTATCAATTCAGTCATATAAAATAACATGACAAAGGAGGTAAAACATGAAAGAAAAAGACTAGCTCGAATCAGAAGAAAGGGACATTGGAGAACGTGATGAGATCAGAAAGAGTATGGGAAAAACTTTGTTCTCACTTTTTTTATGTTTCTTTATCTCTACTTGCACGCTCACAAATCTCTTATATTCTTCCCTCTAATTATATACAAGCAATTAGGCTATTCCAATATCTACTTGCCTTAACAAAAAGTTATTGTGATGTCTATTTGTATCTTGGTGGTCCTTGGAGTTGTTATGGTGGAGCCTGATAATACAAATTGAGACGATTTGCAAATTATAGAAATTTAAGTTATATCCTCAACCCTATTTATGTTATAAAAAACTTTCAAGTCTGTGCACTTGCAAATAATATGAAAAAGTAATAATATTTTTATTTGAAATATGTTAATGAGTGATTTAATCAAAAATAAAAATTGGAAAGACAATTGAGATGATTTGAGAACTTATGAGATTTTACAACATATTTATTAGATATTTTTTCTTTTTAAAATGGCTCGATTTTCTTAAAAAAAAATCGATTTAAATGAATTTCTCATGATTGAAAATATCCAAAAAAATAATTATAGTCTGTTTTCTTATATCTGGATGGAATTCAGATTTCCAGTTATTCGCAGTAAGTTCTAGATCGAGGCCATTATGTTGCAGAATGAATCATTAGTGACAGAAAAAAATATGTTGTGTATCTGTAGACTTATCAAACAAAGCTTAAGTTGACAACGGAAATTTTGAGATTTAATGGATTTTTACCTGAAGTTTTAAAGTTTACTTGATAATACAGATTTTGAAACTTTAATGGATATTATATTACCTAGAGATTTATAAAAAGTTAAGGAAATGGTTCCAATCTAAGATAAACACTCAAAAGATAATTTTCAAGGCTCTAGTATCTTGAATATAAATCTTAAGATACATAGCATATTTTTGACACATAGCATATTTTTGATACTATTCATATTATTAAGATATATTAAAAATATATGTCTACATGTATGTATGTATGTACAAGTGTATACATATGTATATATGTATGTACATTCCCACCAGAGTCTAAAAATAGAATTCACGTAAGATACACCATATGTACCAGAAGATCAAGAAATAATGGGCTCCCTCCATCCATGGCCAACTTGACGTTAAATATTAAAAATTTATGATGAGTTAATTTATTAGAATGTGTGCCTTTTGAAAAGGTTTTGTAAGAAATATATGTATAATATCAAAAGTATAGCATTGGGTGTATGAGCTAAATTTGTTTTACATAAGTTACCAATTAGGGCTCCATCATCGCCATCAGAACCCATCACATTCGAAATACTTCTCGTTCTATTTAGTCATAAACTGGTCAACACTTCGTAAAGATCATTCATATAAATGGGTGACACAAGTTTAATGGTGATGGTGATATACTAATATTATAACTTTATCACACTTTTTATAATGTAACTACTAATTAACTATTCAGTAACGTAACCATGTATTTTCCCATGCACATTTTAACATTTCAGATGAGAAAAACCCTTTATTGTTCTAGTTCAGAATGAATCAAATCTTATATCTTACTTATGATCCGACTTATGATAGTTCAGAACTTAGCTAGTAACTAGAAAGTAAAGATGAATGGCTTCTAATTGTCAGAGAGATAATTAAACCAATATTAACAACATATCTTGCATATCAAAATATTTGTATATCTTTTGGTACTTTATAAATATACCAAGATTGGTTTACTGGATATATGAATGTAAATGATTTACAGATTAAAATTAATAATCTAGTGAGTCAATATATTTTTTGACCGGTATAAGAATATATGTAATAGACATAATCAATTTTATTTTTAATACATAAACTGCTTATTTTTATATGAGTCAACCACCTCCTTAAAGCCTAAAAGACACCAAAACAGGCGAATTTGTGGACTAACCAGGAATGAATGAATGACATGTATCGAGGTAATGTGAAAGAGAACACTATAAGAAAGGGAGGATCAGCGTGCTAGACCTATGGGCATCTTCTTTGCTCACCAAAACCCTAATACAAAGATTTCATAGATTAGAGTTATCTACACACTTTGTTAGAAAAAGAAAGCTAATACAAAGATTTCATAAATCGGAGTTATCTATACGAAAGCATAATACAAGGCTGTGCAGTGACGATGGTTAATGATTAATAGATTTCAACGGATATTAAAGATGGTCGTTGATCAATCATATGCATTATTATGTTAGAAAGGAAAAAAAAAAAGATAACCTCTTCTTTTTTGGGGTCAAATAGAAAAGTAGAGAACAAAGTTCTTAAAAGAAGGGTTCTTAAAAAGTAATGTTAAAGCATGTTTTATTTATCTTAAAGTTGTCTAAGAAGAGGACAAAGGCTTTAGAGCAGGGGAATATATGCTTTCTCAATTTTAGGGCAGCTCAGTCCAACATACTTTCCCCATCCCTTCTCTTCATCATATATATTTTTTAATTAATTTCCTTACAACTACAATATAACATTCATTTTATTCCAGTTTCATTATAATTTTCACTTTATATTATAGAGGAACGCAACCAGACACGCGCATGTGTTGTATATGAGCTATATATACATGGAATATGACTATAACCTGGTTCTGTAGTCCATCTTTTTTTTTTCTTTTTTTTTTTTGTAGTCCATCTTTTTTTTTTCTTTTTTTTTTGTAGTCCATCTTTCATTCCTTTTTTATTTATTTTGGGGGCTTGTAACCAAAAAGTCTCTCGTCTTATTATAATTTAATAATCAAAATGAATGTTTTTCTGTCGTCCAATTAATATACAATGAAATGTTGATATAGTTTGAGTAGATATATATACTTATTTTTATATCTAGCTAGGGCTAAAACCCAGTTTGTATATCTCTCTCTATGAACTTTCAAATTCAAGTACGTTCTCAATTTACTAAAAAGAATAAAACTATTTGTATACAATAACAGAACGTTCAACATTCTTTTATGCATGCAAGGTTTTAAGATTTTTATATGTTTTATTGGTTGATCCAGTCGGCCCGAAAAAAACACACTTAAAGTTACAAAATGAACTAACTCAAAATATATTACGAAATCAAATATGAAATACTCTCTAACTAATGGACTGGTCATTTAAAAATAAAAAGATAGGGGATTAAAAAGTTATGAGGTTATAGCTCATCATGTTTCAGATCAGAGACCAAAGCATTTAAAAGTGGCTACTTTTATGGCATTCGAACTCGTGATCTTGAAGAGGCTCTCTCCTATAATGTTAGTTAGTAACGGAGATTTGACTTTAAGTCGACCAGTGTCTTGATGCAACCTTTAATCATAGAGCAACGGGAAAATTCTTATTCCCGATATTTGTTTGTATATGATGTAAAAAACTTCTTGAAAAGTTCATAAAGCTAGGTCGTATGGGTGTATTACTATTATATAACGAAGACGGCAAAGACTTTACTATTGTATCGTGTAAAGTAAATGGCACCGTCGACGGGCGATGGTGTGGTGGCTGGTCGGACGGGTCGACCAGGGTGGAGGTGAACGTGGCGATATTTGAGTGAAATATTGTTTATTAATCGTGGTTTCTTGTATATAAGAAGATTAATTGAAAAAAAATCCTAGTAATTTATAATAGCAAATTTTCGCAAATTTTAAAACATTTGATGAGGTAGAAAGAAAATAAACAACTTTATTATTGTCAGTTGAATCGATAAAAATTTGGCACACATCACGCTTGGATCAAGGAGACAACGTTCTAGTTGATATCTCATGATTTTGATTAGTTTTAGATTCATATTTTAGTTTATTATTATCATTTTAGGTTGCATTTAGGTCTTTATATTGCATTTGCATGCATAATTGCATTTGACAGGGTTTAGATTGCACAATTGGAAGTTTAAGGCGAAAATCAAAGGTTAATTGCAAGTTTCAAGACTTTGAAGCCAAACTGAAAAGAAGTAAAAGCCAAGGGACCATTCTGAAATTACATGGGGTTAAGTTGCACAAATAAAAGTATCATGGGAAATTCAAGAGGAAGTTTCTGCAATTTATAAAGATTGGGGTCTAAACGAAAGAAAGAAAAAGCTCAAGGACCTGTCTTGCAAAATGAGCAAAAACCACCATGGTTGCTCCACGAGCTTTCCCGCGACGAAGAAGATGGACGTGACGGCGAGCACGGCCACGGTGGAGCTGAGCAGCGGCGGAGGAGACGACTCGGACCAGATCTATGGTGGAGAAAGGCGGAGATGGAGACTCACGGTTGAGACGCTACGGTGGAGAGCTTCAATGATTTGGTGATCCCGTGGTGTGAGAGGAGAGCCGGCAGCCACGACGGACGAGACAGAGATGCCGAGGGCGACCTTGATTTGGAGAAGACCCGAGCTGGAGGTGAGACCCGAGCAAGACACGGATGAAGACGAAGCTTGGCGGCGGCTCGACGTAGCGGGATAGCAAGGCCGCTGTCTCTGCACCTCCAACTCCCTGCTCGATACCGGCATGACACAGCGGTCAAAGCACACCGCTACGAGCTTGTAGCGGCTTGATGAAGCGGTATAGGCAAGCCGCTATGAAGAAGACAAAGCGCAAAATCAAGATGTTAACCGGTTTATTCCGGTTTGACTTGGTTTATGAGATCAAACCAGCTCGAGTTTTGCCTTCTTACAAATAGATTTAGACCCCAAAAACCCTAAGATATCTCATTTTTCTCTCAAAAGAACTTATTTTGGATTGTAAAAGCTTGAATCTTTGTTGATTTCTAAGGAAGTACTTCATCTTATCTTGTTTCTCTTACATGATTAACCTTGAATCTCACATAGATTTAAGGTTTATCATGGAGTTTATTGAGTAAACATTCTTAGATTCATGGGTTAAGTAGATTAGGGTGATTAGGTAAATGTTTAGGATGATTCTTGCTTGATTAACTTTGTTCTATGGCTTATTAGGTGATTTTAATGCTAGGTTAAGGTTGGGAAATCTAATCTAGATCATAAGTAGTTTCACGCCCGGAAGGTGTTCGATGAAATGCTTGAACAACCTAGTATTGTCCTATACATGCTTGGCCAACGGGAGTTGTTGTCAAGATGTTTAGTGGTTAGTAGACTTGTGTTTTATGCATGCTTGATTGGGTAAGGCCAACGGGAGTTGATGTCTAATTCATGATTAGCATAGGGGCTATTGTCACGGGAGTGGATTAGTCTATTTGAACGAGATTTAGACCTATAGACTTGTTGATTGTTTTGTTTGAGCATCCTAGATTGAATCTTGATCACCCGATATCGATGATCTTGCCCATGGATCTATCCTTAGCTATTGATTTAAAGTTTGATTCTTGCACTTGTTTCTTGTTTGAATTTGAGATCACTTTGTTCATAATTCTAGGAGTTTTAGTTTGTTACAAATCACACATCTTCCCTTGTTTGCTTAGATTAGGAAATTTTGTGTATTCTTAGTGTTATAGATCACTAGTTCTCTATGGATTCGATCCTAAAGTGCTGCATCGATATACCATTCGATTGTGGTAGCGTGCACTTAGGTTAATTGACCTGTGGTAAAACGCAGAACATCAATTTGGCGCCGTTGCCGGGGAACTAAGTAGATTTATCATTAGGATTTCAAATTTTCTTGAGACTAAGCTTTATTTTCTTATGTTTTGTTTTGATTTGTTTTGTATAGTTACTAACCTTTTATTCTAGTTTTTGTTCTTTGTAGAGATGGCTTCAAGCTACCTTGAGAAGCCACAAGAAGAGGAAGACACATTTGAGGATGACATTGAAGATGATGAGCCTTATGTGGAGCCACCCTTTGATGAAAGTGTACTCACACCAGAACAAAGTGTGAAGGTGGATGAGCTTTGTGAAGAGAGCCCAACGTCGACAAGGAGTGACATGGCAGTGTTGCTTAGGCTAAACCTTATGCAACATCGGGCAATGCTAGAAGGAAGAGAGCTCACGAGTTTTGAGGTAAGGGATGCTCATCAGCTCAAAGAGGTATTTTATTGGGTTCCACCAACCCAACTAGAAGGTATATGCGATTCTACTTCTGAACTTCATTATTTTGAGGATAATTGCTTGCCTTGTGTTGAAGATATTGCCTCTGATCTTAATTATCATGTGCTCATCAATGAATGTCTTGATCTGATATGTGAAACTAGGAAACTAGATGACTTGAGAGTAGAAAAGATTGCTAGAGATCATCTTGAAGTTTGTTTTGACAAGAACTATCTTTGTGCTTCAATTGATCTCGAAACTGACTTTTTGATGCTTGATGAATCTAGACCTCTTCTTGAGTTAGCTGATCTAGGGTGTGAAACTGATATAGACAAAATATTAGAAAACCCTGAGATCGACATCGATCATGAGAATGAGAACATTGTGCTTTATTTGATTGATGGAGATAATGTTGACTACTTTGTTAAAAATTCGTTTGAACCAGTAGTTGATTTTGTGTTTCCACCAAATTCATTCGATTCTCATGATCATCTGAACCTCAAAGAGCATGTGTTAATCCATGTTATATCTTTAGTAATGCTATTTGATGAAAAATCTGTCTATTTCCTATGGACAGTAGTGTGCTTCTTTGCATACTTTGTTTCTTGTGTTTGCAGGAGAAGGACCAAAGGTGCATTGGCTCAACCTTTTGATTCCTATGACTAGCAAGCACACAAAGTCAAGCTAGAGACTTAAAACAAGCGCGCTTGGGAGGCATTCCCATGTCTATCCTTTGTATATATTTTTATTTCTATTTTATCTTGCTTTAGTGTTTTGAATAAGTTTAGGGACAAGTTTGGGGGAGTTCTAAATCTTTCCAAGAGGTGAAGACAAAATGGCCAAGGTCACAAAAAGCTCTCCTTCCTCATCCTCCTCCTCTCATCAAAGCAAACTCCAAGTAAGTGCATTCTACCCTTGTCAATACTTAGTTCATCATGTTTTATTTTTCCTTTCACCTCTCTTTCAAATTTATTTCACACAAGAGACTGTGTGAAGTAAGTTTGGGGGAGAGTCTACTATCTCACATTGTTTTTTTGTTTTGTTTACTTGTCATGCATCTCATGCATTGCATTGTACATACTTATTTGCATAAAAAAAACTAAAAATTTGAAATTTTTTGAAAACAACAAAAACAAGCATCTAGTTGCATCATTTGCACCTTTAGGATTGAGTCTAGAAGCATTTAGGTTGCATCCATATGCATAGGGAGCTGTGTTTTATTTTCCTTGCAAAGAGCGCATGTCTAGAACTCATCTTGATACCCTAGCTAAACATATCAAGTAGCTTAAACATCTATTGAAAATCTTGTATGCTTCGAGCCTTGAAAACTCTACTTGAAACTTGTTGTGAGCTTGATATTGACTTGTTCTCTAAACCAACTCCAATCTTATTTGAGTTAATGAACGTAATTTATCTTGCTTATGGGCTTTTGTTGTGCTTGATCATGGTTACCTCACACACACTTGAGTTGGTCTTAATCCTTTCTACCAATCTTTGGCAACTCAAGTGGCCATCTTCACTTTGGATGGTTCACCTCACCCTTACCCTTACCTTTCCTTTAAGCCCTAGTCAATTTGAGGAGTGAGGTCTTTTCTGAAAGTTTGATATGTGCATAATGTTGAGAGTATTGGAAACGACAATGGTTGATCTTCATTACTTTCTAGCTTTGAGATCTCGCAATTGTGTAGCTAATAGGATGGGAAGGGAGTATTAAGTGTTTGATCTTGAAAGGTTGAAAAAAAAAAGTGAGTGAAAAGAGTGAACTCAAAATTCTAAAGAAAAGATAAGATATTAGGGATCAAAGAAAAAGAAAATCTTAGCTCAAAGAGTATAAAAAAAAAGAGTTGAGCTAAAGCTAAGAAAAATAGTGAATCCCTAATAGACAAAAGAAACAAAGAGTTCTAAAAGTGAGAGATTTTGGGATCTTTGAGTGAATGAAAGAGTGTTTGACATTGGGAATCAATGGTAGTAATTGTTTTGTGTCTAGGAAATGGGTAGAACAATGAGGATCAAACTTTGTATACATGAGTTGTTCTCTTTCTTAGATATATTATGCATAATGTCAAACTACTAGTTCTTGAGAGTAAACCACCATAAAAGAACTTGTAAACCCTCTTACTTCACCATTGCTTCAAGCCTTTCTCTCACCATGCCAAGTGATTAGGACCAATTGCCCATTTGCAAGAGTACACTTAAGACAATTGTTTAATGAATGTGAGAGTTGGTTAAGAGACTTGTTGATTGATGAGTGAGTAACTTGTGTAGAGATATTAGAGTTAAGATAGGCCTTGAGAAGCTAGAGTGTAATATAAAAGATTGTTCATGCTATTTGCTATGTTTCTTTTAGGATATCATGTTGAAGTCTAGAAAGTGTCTCTTTTAGTCACTAGCTCCCATTTTTAGATATTTCCTCATCTTGTTCTTGAAAGTTTACTTGTGGACAAGTAAAGAGCAAGTTTGGGGGAGTTGATATCTCATGATTTTGATTAGTTTTAAATTCATATTTTAGTTTATTATTATCATTTTAGGTTGCATTTAGGTCTTTATATTGCATTTGCATGCATAATTGCATTTGACAGGGTTTAGATTGCACAATTGGAAGTTTAAGGCGAAAATCAAAGGTTAATTGCAAGTTTCAAGACTTTGAAGCCAAACTGAAAAGAAGTAAAAGCCAAGGGACCATTCTGAAATTACATGGGGTTAAGTTGCACAAATAAAAGTATCATGGGAAATTCAAGAGGAAGTTTCTGCAATTTATAAAGATTGGGGTCTAAACGAAAGAAAGAAAAAGCTCAAGGACCTGTCTTGCAAAATGAGCAAAAACCACCATGGTTGCTCCACGAGCTTTCCCGCGACGAAGAAGATGGACGTGACGGCGAGCACGGCCACGGTGGAGCTGAGCAGCGGCGGAGGAGACGACTCGGACCAGATCTATGGTGGAGAAAGGCGGAGATGGAGACTCACGGTTGAGACGCTACGGTGGAGAGCTTCAATGATTTGGTGATCCCGTGGTGTGAGAGGAGAGCCGGCAGCCACGACGGACGAGACAGAGATGCCGAGGGCGACCTTGATTTGGAGAAGACCCGAGCTGGAGGTGAGACCCGAGCAAGACACGGATGAAGACGAAGCTTGGCGGCGGCTCGACGTAGCGGGATAGCAAGGCCGCTGTCTCTGCACCTCCAACTCCCTGCTCGATACCGGCATGACACAGCGGTCAAAGCACACCGCTACGAGCTTGTAGCGGCTTGATGAAGCGGTATAGGCAAGCCGCTATGAAGAAGACAAAGCGCAAAATCAAGATGTTAACCGGTTTATTCCGGTTTGACTTGGTTTATGAGATCAAACCAGCTCGAGTTTTGCCTTCTTACAAATAGATTTAGACCCCAAAAACCCTAAGATATCTCATTTTTCTCTCAAAAGAACTTATTTTGGATTGTAAAAGCTTGAATCTTTGTTGATTTCTAAGGAAGTACTTCATCTTATCTTGTTTCTCTTACATGATTAACCTTGAATCTCACATAGATTTAAGGTTTATCATGGAGTTTATTGAGTAAACATTCTTAGATTCATGGGTTAAGTAGATTAGGGTGATTAGGTAAATGTTTAGGATGATTCTTGCTTGATTAACTTTGTTCTATGGCTTATTAGGTGATTTTAATGCTAGGTTAAGGTTGGGAAATCTAATCTAGATCATAAGTAGTTTCACGCCCGGAAGGTGTTCGATGAAATGCTTGAACAACCTAGTATTGTCCTATACATGCTTGGCCAACGGGAGTTGTTGTCAAGATGTTTAGTGGTTAGTAGACTTGTGTTTTATGCATGCTTGATTGGGTAAGGCCAACGGGAGTTGATGTCTAATTCATGATTAGCATAGGGGCTATTGTCACGGGAGTGGATTAGTCTATTTGAACGAGATTTAGACCTATAGACTTGTTGATTGTTTTGTTTGAGCATCCTAGATTGAATCTTGATCACCCGATATCGATGATCTTGCCCATGGATCTATCCTTAGCTATTGATTTAAAGTTTGATTCTTGCACTTGTTTCTTGTTTGAATTTGAGATCACATTGTTCATAATTCTAGGAGTTTAGTTTGTTACAAATCACCCATCTTCCCTTGTTTGCTTAGATTAGGAAATTTTGTGTATTCTTAGTGTTATAGATCACTAGTTCTCTGTGGATTCGATCCTAAAGTGCTGCATCGATATACCATTCGATTGTGGTAGCGTGCACTTAGGTTAATTGGCCTGTGGTAAAACGCAGAACATCAATTTGGCGCCGTTGCCGGGGAACTAAGTAGATTTATCATTAGGATTTCAAATTTTCTTGAGACTAAGCTTTATTTTCTTATGTTTTGTTTTGATTTGTTTTGTATAGTTACTAACCTTTTAGTCTAGTTTTTGTTTTCTTGTAGTAATGGCTTCAAGCTACTTTGAGAAGCCACAAGAAGAGGAAGGCACATTTGAGGATGACATTGAAGATCAGCCGTATGTGAAGCCACCACCCTTTGATATGCGCATACTCACACCAGACCAAAGAGTGGAGTTACATCGGCTTAGGAGCATGAAAGAGTATTGGGGCAAGCCAATGAGACACATAGCACAAATGGTTCGGGTACACCTCATTAGAGATAGAGCAGAGTTTGAAGGAAGGGATGTTACTCAAGATGAGTATGATGCTGCTTGTGCCCTTAATGAGGTAATGTATTGGGTTCCACCACTCCAGCTGGAAGGTACAAAAATTTCCACTTTAAAACTTCAACTTGAGGAAATTTGCTTGCCTTGTGGTGAGAACATTGCTCATGGTCTTGATTCTCTGGTGCTTTTAAATGAATGTCTTGATCTGATATGTGAAACCAGAAAACTAGATGACTTGAGAGTAGAAAAGATTGTTAGAGATTATTTTGAAGTTTGTTTTGACAAGAACTATCTTTGTGCTTCAATTGATCTCGAAACTGACTTTTTGATGCTTGATGAATCTAGACCTCTTCTTGAATTAGCTGATTTAGGGGATGAACTTGATGTGGATAAGCTCTTGCTTGAGATAGAAAACCCCCTTATCAAAATAGTCATGAGAATGAGAACATTGTGTTTTATTTGATTGATGGAGATAATGTTGACTACTTTGTTAAAACTTCGTTTGAACCAGTAGTTGATTTTGTGTTTCCACCAAATTCATTCGATTCTCATGATCATCTGAACCTCAAGGAGCATGTGTTAATCCATGCTACATCTTTAGTGATGCTCCTTGATGAAAAATCTGTCTATTTCCTATGGACAGTAGTGTGCTTCTTTGCATGCTTTGTTCCTTGTGTTTGCAGGAGAAGGACCAAAGGTGCATTGGCTCAACCTTTTGATTCCTATGACTAGCAAGCACACAAAGTCAAGCTAGAGACTTAAAACAAGCGCGCTTGGGAGGCATTCCCATGTTTATCCTTTGTATATATTTCTATTTCTATTTTATTTTGTTTAATGTGTTTGAATAACTTTAGGGACAAGTTTGGGGGAGTTCTAAATCTTTTCAAGGGGGCATATCAGAATTTCCAAGGTCACAACAAGCTCTATCCCTCCTCATTCCCTCCTTTCATCAAAGCCAACTCCAAGTAAGTGCATTCTACCCTTGTCAATACTTAGTTCATCATATTTTATTTTCCCTTTCACCTCTCTTTCAAATTTATTTTCACACAAGAGACTGTGTGAAGTAAGTTTGGGGGAGAGTCTACTATCTCATATTGTGTTTTGTTTTGTTTACTTGTCATGCATCTCATGCATTGCATTGTACATACTTATTTGCATAAAAAAACTAAAAATTTGAAAATTTTTGAAAACAACAAAAACAAGCATCTAGTTGCATCATTTGCACCTTTAGGATTGAGTCTAGAAGCATTTAGGTTGCATCCATATGCATAGGGAGCTGTGTTTTATTTTCCTTGCAAAGAGCGCATGTCTAGAACTCATCTTGATACCCTAGCTAAACATATCAAGTAGCTTAAACATCTATTGAAAATCTTGTATGCTTCGAGCCTTGAAAACTCTACTTGAAACTTGTTGTGAGCTTGATATTGACTTGTTCTCTAAACCAACTCCAATCTTATTTGAGTTAATGAACGTAATTTATCTTGCTTATGGGCTTTTGTTGTGCTTGATCATGGTTACCTCACACACACTTGAGTTGGTCTTAATCCTTTCTACCAATCTTTGGCAACTCAAGTGGCCATCTTCACTTTGGATGGTTCACCTCACCCTTACCCTTACCTTTCCTTTAAGCCCTAGTCAATTTGATGAGTGAGGTCTTTTCTGAAAGTTTGAGATGTGCATAATGTTGAGAGTATTGGAAACGACAATGGTTGATCTTCATTACTTTCTAGCTTTGAGATCTCGCAATTGTGTAGCTAATAGGATGGGAAGGGAGTATTAAGTGTTTGATCTTGAAAGGTTGAAAAAAAAAGTGAGTGAAAAGAGTGAACTCAAAATTCTAAAGAAAAGATAAGATATTAGGGATCAAAGAAAAAGAAAATCTTAGCTCAAAGAGTATAAAAAAAAAGAGTTGAGCTAAAGCTAAGAAAAATAGTGAATCCCTAATAGACAAAAGAAACAAAGAGTTCTAAAAGTGAGAGATTTTGGGATCTTTGAGTGAATGAAAGAGTGTTTGACATTGGGAATCAATGGTAGTAATTGTTTTGTGTCTAGGAAATGGGTAGAACAATGAGGATCAAACTTTGTATACATGAGTTGTTCTCTTTCTTAGATATATTATGCATAATGTCAAACTACTAGTTCTTGAGAGTAAACCACCATAAAAGAACTTGTAAACCCTCTTACTTCACCATTGCTTCAAGCCTTTCTCTCACCATGCCAAGTGATTAGGACCAATTGCCCATTTGCAAGAGTACACTTAAGACAATTGTTTAATGAATGTGAGAGTTGGTTAAGAGACTTGTTGATTGATGAGTGAGTAACTTGTGTAGAGATATTAGAGTTAAGATAGGCCTTGAGAAGCTAGAGTGTAATAGAAAAGATTGTTCATGCTATTTGCTATGTTTCTTTTAGGATATCATGTTGAAGGCTAGAAAGTGTCTCTTTTAGTCACTAGCTCCCATTTTTAGATATTTCCTCATCTTGTTCTTGAAAGTTTACTTGTGGACAAGTAAAGAGCAAGTTTGGGGGAATTGATATCTCTTGATTTTGATGATTTTTAGATTCATATTTTAGTTTATTATTATCATTTTAGGTTGCATTTAGGTCTTTATATTGCATTTGCATGCATAATTGCATTTGACAGGGTTTAGATTGCACAATTGGAAGTTTTGGGCAAAAATAAAGGGTTAAAATGTAACTTTCAAGACTTTGAAGCCAAACTGAAAAGAAGTAAAAACCAGCGGACCATCCTGCAAATACACGGAGGGCTAGATTGCAACATTAAAAGTATTGGGTCTGATTCGTGAGGTTGTTTCTGCACATAAGAAAGTTATGGGGCAAGAGTGTAAATAACAGGAACTCCAGGGACCAAAGCTGCAAAATAAGAGAAGTTCACCACTGCTGTTGCACGAGCTTTCTTCTTCGCCGATCTGTAGCCGACGGCGAGGCTCGGTTCGACGACGAGTGAGCTGACCATGACGAAGACAACGGAAATATGGCCTAGACGATAGATCTTGTGGTTGAGCAAACCGGTGGAGACGAAGGAGTCGACGACACCGGTGGAGCCTCTTCACGGAGGAGCTCGATTCACGGCGGAGCAGAAGCGGACCGGAGCTTGACGACGTCGAGCCGAAGAGGACCACCGGATGAGCACGGCGAGGAGACCACGAGGAAGAAGAAGAGCTGATACTCGTGTTCGTGAAGGATCATAGCGGCTTGACGTAACCGGATAGCAAGGCCGCTACATTGATTTCCAAGCCCCTGCTCCATATCTGGATGGTGTAGCGGGATGCAGTGGCCGCTACACAGAAGAAAAGTCACTATTGACCGGTTTATTCCGGTTTGACTTGGTTTATGGGATCAAACCAGCTCGAGTTTTTACCCTCTTACATATAGTTTTAGCCCCCAAAACCCTAAAGATTATCTCATTTTCTCTCTAAAGACTTTGTTTCATTGTAAAAGCTTGAATCTTTTGAATCATTTAAGGAAGTTCTTCATCTTAATTCTTGTTTCTCTTGCTCATTAACATGATTAACCTTGAATCTCACATAGATTTAAGGTTTATCATGGAGTTTATTGAGTAAACATTCTTAGATTCATGGGTTAAGTAGATTAGGGTGATTAGGTGAATGTTTAGGATGATTCTTGCTTGATTAACTTTGTTCTATGGCTTATTAGGTGATTTTAATGCTAGGTTAAGGTTGGGAAATCTAATCTAGATCATAAGTAGTTTCACGCCCGGAAGGTGTTCGATGAAATGCTTGAACAACCTAGTATTGTCCTATACATGCTTGGCCAACGGGAGTTGTTGTCAAGATGTTTAGTGGTTAGTAGACTTGTGTTTTATGCATGCTTGATTGGGTAAGGCCAACGGGAGTTGATGTCTAATTCATGATTAGCATAGGGGCTATTGTCACGGGAGTGGATTAGTCTATTTGAACGAGATTTAGACCTATAGACTTGTTGATTGTTTTGTTTGAGCATCCTAGATTGAATCTTGATCACCCGATATCGATGATCTTGCCCATGGATCTATCCTTAGCTATTGATTTAAAGTTTGATTCTTGCACTTATTTCTTGTTGAACTTGAAGATCACTTTGTTTATAATCTAGGAGTTTAGCTTGTTTACAAATCCTTATCATCTTATTTGCTTAGATTAGAAAGTTTGTGTATTTTAGTTGTAGATCATTTAGTTCCTGTGTTCGACAATTCTAAATACTACATTGATTTGCCCTGAGGACTAAAACCTTATCAGTGATTGTCCAGGTGTGTTGTGGAATATGTGTTTGGGTTGTGGTGGTATTTAGTGATTTAGTGTTGTGGGCTAAGTGAGTTGTTGGGTGAGGAGCATGATTTGGTGAAGTAATGCTGGGTCGTATTTGAGGTGGTTATATTTGTGCGGGTTTGGCTGGGCGTGGGTGGCGCTATTTTTCGTTTGAGCAGTGGGCTCATATTAACGGAGAAGAAGAAGAGGTTGTTAAAGGCGGAGAAGACAATACTTGAGGCTTCGATGTCGGAGAAGGCAGAGGTTGTTCCAGGTGAGAATCCAAGCACGGGGATGACACCACAATCTTCTGGGGAGGAGAATGTGAGACGGCAATTGGTGATTCATCATCGGAGATAGGCTGTGTGGGTTGAGATCTTGCAAACGGAAAGGTTGACTCGTCAAATTGTACATGACAAGAGGTGTAGATTCAACCAGAGGTCTTGTCAGGACAGTAATAAGCTGTTTGAGTCAAAGAGTAGCCAAGGAAAGTACATTGGTGAGATTGATCCTCAAGTTTATGGCGTGTGTAGGGGCGTAACCAGAGATAGCAGGCACATCCAAAGATTCGAAGAAGTTCTAGGTTCGGAGGTACGCCAAATAGCATTTCATATGGAGTCTTTAGTTTGAGCACTGGGATTGGAAGTCTGTTGATCGTGTATACAGCAGCGGCAAAAACATATGGCCACCAGTCCTTAGGTATGGAAGCTTTGGAGAGCAACGTGAGTCCGGTCTCAACTATATGACGGTGTTTCCGTTCGGAGAATCAACTATGCTCAGTGGTATGAGGAGGAGATGTTTTGTGTGAGATCCCTTGACTAGAAAGGTATGTTTTCAACAATATAAACTCCCCTCCATTGTCTGTAAATAGCGTACCGATTTTGTGTTGAAATCGATTCTCAACGAGCCCTTTAAAGGCTATGAAGACGTCCTTGACTTGTGATTTTTGTTTGAGTGGGTACATCCATGTGTATCGTGGGTAGTGATCAACAATGACTAGGTAGTATTTGAGATGGTCTTTTGAGAGGATAGGGGAATGTCCAGACATCACTGAATAGTATTTATAAGGGCCGGTTTGAGAAAAGGCTTGATTTTGAGAACGGGAGTTTGTGACTTTTATTGATCAAACAGTGGGAACAAGGTGAGAGAGCTTTATTAAGAGACGAAACTGGTAAATGATATTGAGAAACAACAGTGTTTAAAATAGATAGAGAGGGATGTCCTAATCGAGAGTGCCAAGAGGTAAGATCGGTTTTAGGACTTGGAAAGGATAGTATTGCCATAGGTTTTGAGTTTGAGAGCGGCCATTCATAGATTTCATCTTTAGTTTTGCCTTGGAGTAATGGGGCCCCCGTGCTGAGATCCTTCACCTGAAATGATGCAGGGAAAATTCCACAGAAACTTGGTTAGAATTGCATAGTATGTAAACTGATATGAGATTTTTGTTGATGTTTGGAACGCAAAGAACGTTATGTAAGGTCAAAGCTCTAGTGTTTGGGAGTAAGAGAGTTGAACCCGTGTGGGAGATAGGGAGGCTTGTACCGTCAGCTATCATTACATCATCATTACCATGGTATGGTTGATGGAACAATAGGTTTTGTAAGTCAGAGGTGAGATGGTGTGTAGCACCACTGTTAAGCAACCAGTTCTCGGGATTGTAGGATTGACCTGCAGCAAGGTTGGCTCAGCGCGGGAATGGTTTGAACGGAGAGAATTGCATCTGTGAAGATTGGTACATCTGGAGTTGTAAGCAGCGTTTGGCAGAGTGGCCTTGAACTCCGCAGATCTGACTCCGGCCAAGATATGGTTTAGGAGATCGGTTGTCTGACCTTGATTGTTGTTGGTAATTGTTGGGGTGGTTCCTGAAATTTTTGTTGTGTTGTGTTGTTTATGTCAATTATTATAGATGTTGTTGTTGTTGTTCCTTTTCTGAACCATATTTGCAGTCGCAGGTACAGAGGGAGAGATGACTTCCGGTGCAGCTAGGAGCTTGGCTTCATGATTCAGCAACTTCTCATGGAGCTCAATAATTGTTGGTGGTGTGTCTCGACCTTCAATCTGTTTCACAACGGTTTTGTATTCTTCAGGAAGTCCTTCTAGGATGAGAATAATTTGATCTTCATGATCAACAGGTTTTCCAAGAATTGCAAGCTGATTTCTGCGGCTGATATGCCCTTGTAGGTAGACATCAATCGTTTTGTTTTCTTTCTTCCAGTTCTTGAGTTGTGTCTTCAGTTGTTTGATGTGGCCTCTGCTGGGTTTGGCATAGGTGGAGGACAAGGTGTTCCAGATCTGATATGCAGTGGTGGAGCGAGAGACAATGAGCTGGACAGTGACAGAGAGAGCTCCAATGAGAGCACTGTGAGTTGATCTTGTCTCTTCCACAGTGTATGCGGGATTGACAAAAACTTCTCCATCAACGGTTAGATTTTGGGAGGGTATGGTCATAGAGCCATCAAGATGACCGATCAAACCATATCCATCAAGTAAAGCACTCACTTGGAGGCTCCACATCATGTAATTGGTGGCTGTGAGTTTAGACACGTTAGCCATGTTGATGTTGAGGAGATTTTGGGGGGGGGGGTGTTTGCGTGGTTATAGTCTCAACGAGGGAGCTGTTTTCAGAGGTAGACATGGCGGCTGAGAAAATAGAAAAAGGGTTTTAGGTCACTACGTATCGTAGGAGCTCTGATACCATATAGATATTGAATGTGATATATTATTAGAATAGAGAATGTACAACATATATAGTGAGATACAAACGTGATAGAGAAGACAGTAGTAATGAGAGAATATACAAGTTTACAAATATGAACTTATGTAATCTAGTTTCCTTATCAGATAACTCTTGGTCTTTTTCTTATTCACACCGGCATCGTTCTTACCGGGAAACCGCACCAAAGCATTAGACCCAGAAACATCACTGGCAACAGACCCCATTCCATTAATCTTCTCCACCAGTATGTCATCCTCACTCACATTGTTCCTCAACAACAAAGGTTTCTTTCTTTTCTGCAGCCAACCCACTCTGATAGCGTTCACCATTGCTAAACCCAAAAGTTGACTGTTTAAACTCATTTTCATCCTCTTCTTCTATTTAAACCGCCAAGACAGCAAGAATTGTTTCTCCTTTCTCTTTTGCAGCGAACAACTCTGATGTTCTTCCTGAGATTCCCTGAACTGAACATGATTATGTTTTCTCTGCATTCCCATCTTCTTCCCTTTAGACTTGAATTTCCAATATTTGAAAAGTTTCTTCTGTTTTTTCTTAGAGCTACCATGTTTCTCCTGGCCAGACGTACTAGCCCACACTTGACAGGCATGCAACTTTTTACTGACGGCTCTTGATTTATGAAGCAACTCAGCAAACTCATCGACATTTGTAAGGTTTAACTGTTCATTCTGAGGGATTAACAGCTCATCCCTGTCACCGCCAGAAGATAACAAATCAATAACCAAACTAGAGTGAGAATACAAAGAGTTATCGGAACACTTCGATGATGCTACTCCAAGTTCCTCATATTTTGTGCTCACCACCTGCTCTAGTTGCAGAATACAATCAAATATATGTGATTCAGTCACTTCAGTTGAGTCACTCTTTTTCAATATTGTTGAGGATCCGTTCTCACACTTCAATTCTGGCTCATGGACAGTCTCAGGAGATGTTTCTTTCGTGAGCATCACTTTTGAGTGAGAATTACTCTTATCTGGAGCAAAGTGAGCAAGTAACCTCTGCTTAAAATTTGGCCAATTCATGAATTCACCCTTGATCACTTCCTCACGATACCAATCCCGAGCATCTCCTTCTAAGCTTAGATGCACTAAATCAAGCTTGTCCTCTTCACTATATTTGACAGATCTGAATACTCTTTCTAGTTTGCGGATCCAACAGTGCGGCATGAAGCCATCAAAAACGCGAAATTCCATCTCCTTCTACAAGGTATCACTACTAGCAAACACATGATGATTCCTTTGATATCCTAACGAGAGATTGTCTAACACATCCATAGGCATCGGAGATTGTACCTGGAATGATGGATTTGACGACTCTCTAATCTCGTTAGAGTGATCCCATGGATTTGTCAGCGTCTTCCATTTTTCATCTTTCTCTCGTAAGATCTTGATTCTTTCCGGATCGTCGTGACTTCCAAAACGGATAACAATCTTCGCTTCAACTCGTCCCAGGTTTCGAAAATCATTTTCTTCGTTTTCTGAACAAACCAAGCTCGAGCTTTACTGTCCATGAAGCTTTGAGTGAAATTCAGTTTATCATCATCATCATCCATAAACTGTTCCCGATCAAAAAAAATCGATCAGCCACTCAATCCACTGCTGCAAATCGTCTCCGGTGAAGATTAAAATTTATGTACTCACGACCTCGACGTCACGACGCGATGCTTTGAACGGCTCAACGCACCAAATGATAGAGTTTGAGCTCTCAAATGGATCACAAACACACTCTCAAACTCGATCACAACACTCTAATCACTTAAAATCAAAGGGAGGTCAGACGAGTCTTCCGATGAGTCAATGTCAATGGGTAGGTTTTGAGCTGCATCATCTTCATCGTTAGATAACTTCATTGATTGCTGCACTGTGATATCCATCTCCCCGGGGGTGCATATTTCCCTAAGGACCTCCTCGCCTCACGACCATATAACCCCTCTCTCGTAACTCTGTTTGCAAGCAAATAAACGTTTAGAATCTAACTTCCATATTAACATCTCCAAAAGTATGTAACCGGTACAGATATATTTATTCCTCTTATATGGTAATGTCTTCCCACATCCTCGTTCCTCCCACTCAAGGTTATTCCGTCTTCCTCATCCATTTACCTTCTGTAGCGGTCGACATCTTCTTCCATGAAGGTCACATACATCTCCAACCAGACGTAGTCCATCCTTATTGCCATAAACAACTCCACATCTCCATCTTCCTTTATCTCCACGGGTGGGGCTGTCTACTCATCGAACTCCCTTTCGTAATCAGGAAATTTGTAAGTCAGCAGCACTGGCTCATGTGGTCTCAAAAGCTGGTCTAGCTAGTACTTTGACCTAACCATACTCATCACGTTGTTGTAGCTCTCGTTTTCTCTCAGCATCACATCGTGCTTAACATGAGTGTGGTATACGTTAAATTTTCATGCTCCTTGACCTCCACGTTCCCAATCCCCTACCACGAGTCTCACTAGTTGTGTCTTATCTCTTCTTCATGTTAGCTGCTAACAAATAAAACACAGATAAGTTTACTGGACAAATTACACCACGTATTAATGTTTCAGATTCCTCTTCTTACCTTCTCTACTGAGTGAAAACGCTTTCTGTCAACAGAGTTTGCCTCTACAAACTCCAAATCACAGCTTTCGTTCTCTCTCTATTTCCCCAAGAAAATTTTTTCTTCTTTGTTAACAATGTCAAGTTTATTTAAAAGAGGCAAACATATTTAGAGGCAAACTTATGTTGGTATATCGTACCTTCCCACTTCTCAATGTATTATCGAAGATAACGCTTACACTATTCAGCACACTAAACCGAACAAACGAGTGGAGGAGAAGTGAAGTAGTTGATTCAATAGCCTGGTAAAAGGTAACCTACGAATCCGCGTGTGTACTTGCCCATCACGAATCGTGTCAGACGCGATGCAAGTCACCTCGGCGAAGGGGCAATTTCGTATTTCCGAGGCGCAATTGTATAACTTGGGCCTTTTACGTCCATCATTGTCACATTGACCGATATGGGCATCTCTTATGGGCATAGAGCTCATTGTCTCAAAAATATTATATCTACTAATACCCAAAATTTTAGATATCATTCTGTTCAGGTTCAGATCTTTTTTTTAATTCAATTATCAGAAAAGGTTTACCCGCAACACACTGTATTTATATGAAATTTTAGAAAAAAATAACTGAAAAGTTTAATAATAATTGATATTATTAGTCATTTAAAAAAAATAAAAAGGGCATTTTAGTCATTTTTCTGTAGGGTCTATTTTTGTGATAAAAACTTCAAAAATGACTTTCTGAGAGATTTGCCTTAATTCTTAACGGATCGGGTCTATTCGGATCATTTTGTTTTTTGAAATCTGATAATTTTGGATAAAGGAGTTTTATACCCATTTATATATCAGTAAAATTTGAATTTGGTTTTAGTTGAGATATTGTCAGATGGGGATTCAGATTTTCGGGTCCTTGCAAGCGATCACTAACAGATATCAACGTAACTCTTTTGCTAGGTTTGATGAAGTAATTATGTGTCAGCCCAAAAAGAATAAATGAGCCGGAGAATATATTAAAAGATTAATATTAAAAAGGTCCATAAATAAGCAATGAAACCAGGAAACTAGTTCGCGCTCTCTCCTCATCTCTCTCTCTCTCTCGTTTCACTTACTGTTTCTCCAAGAAAGCCATTTTTCAGATCGAATCCTTCTTCAGGTCTTCCCTATCCTGGCGGGAAACATGAATCCTTCACATGCACACGTAAGATTTGATATATCCAAGAATCTCTTAGGGTTCACGAATACATAAAAACTTTTTTTTTCTTTCTTTTATCAGTATTGGGTTTATAACCAAGTCAAGGAATGCATTGACAAGTACATGATGAGTAAGGAAGAAACTGGGAGATATCTAGAGGATCAGTGAGGAATCGCACGTCACGATACCTACCTAGGTAATAATTAAAAATATCAATTCTCACGTACCATATCATTAATTAATCAATGGGTAACCTAATTCGAATCTTGATTTTGTGTAGCTTGGGATCTTCTTGAACAAGAGAATCCAGGTTTCTTCATATCATACAATGCAAGAATCCATGAACGAAATGCGAGGACCCGTGAGCGCGTTGCATCAAGTACGCAAACAGAGTTTCTTGTCACACAAGTTTTCTTTCTTTTTGATAAAGATAATTCTTTTTTTAAATTCTCCTGTGATTGTTGTGTAGCTTCGCCACGAGAGAGAAGTTCAACTATACTGGGAGAGCAAGAGCAGCAGCAACGTCTATCTCCTCCTCGTGGTCTTCGCAGTAAATAAACTCTCGTGTTCCTTTGTTCTTTTGAGTTTCTCAATGTGTTTTGACCTAAAACAGTTTTATCTTTGCTTGTGTTATAGTACTGTTGCCTGATTTAAATGTTCCTGCATCATCAATACAAGAAGCTATTGCTGTTCATCCTTCAACTCAGGCGGGACCTTCCAGAGCTGCTAATGCTAATGTTGTAGAGAACCAAAACCTTCAAGCCTCTCTGCAGCAGCCAGTTATTCCTAGTAACTAAACTACTACTCTCCATCTTTTCCTCTCTGTTTGTCTCATTGTTCCTTTCCTGAATCTTAAGTGTGTTGCCTTCTCTTTGCAGACGAGTTTTGCCAGCAGGTTTTGAACACTATGGGTCAGCTTTTGAATACTATGGGTCAGCTTCAGAGTAATTCAGACCACATGATGAAACTACTGACTGATGGTCATGGGTTTGGACCACATCCTTTTGCTGCGGGATCCTCCAAGAGACAGCGAGTTGGGGAGGCAGAAGTGAGAGGTGGCAATGAAGAAACAGCGAAGCTGCAGGAGAAGGAGGAAGGTAACGGTGGAGAAGCAGAGAAGCAACAAGAGAAAGAGGAAGGTAAGGATGAAGAAGCAGAGAAGCAACAGGAGAACGAGGAAGGTAAGGATGAAGAGAAATAAAGAGGTGACTATGAACAAGTATTGCAGAGGAGACAGATACACGTTGCTTACTTTCTTATTATCATATTCCTAGATTCTACTACTACTAGCACTAGCTACGCAGTTTCATACCAAAAAACATAGGGCAGCAATTATTTTGCTGTTTCTCTAGGCTTTGTATTTTGTTGAGAAGAGATATAAGCAATCTGATGGAGTTTTTTTTCATAATTCGGTTAATACTGTAGTCTGCAAACAATCTTTTTCTGATACAAATATCTGAATGTACCATCATACATAGGCACTATAACTTGCACTACAAGAGTTTCCTAAAGTAGCCAATCATCCAAAATTACAAATGAACCCAAGCAGCCACACTAATATCATATGATATCCAAAATTACAAAAGTCACCAAGATTTTGCTTTAGATGATATCTAGATTCATCTACTTGTTGGGGCAGAATATTAATTCACATGCTGGTAGATGCCGGGATGTGTGGATGGAGAACGGTTGGTCGAGGAATATGTATTGGCGTTGTGAATTCCCTAGCTTCACATATAGCCATCAACTGCTGGTTTCTAACCTTGACTATCATAACGAGTTGACGAGGAAGGACAGCTAGTGGATAACAATATTTGACCAAACCATCCGTATAACCAACTCTACACAAAACTAATATGCCTATCAACAAGTAATAATTATATAATAAAACCATGACTCCTCACCAAAAGGATCAAGATTCAAAACCTTCCTACAATTATCTCTGCATTTGTAAACATGATACAGCCCTACAAAGAGATCAAGATTTAAACATAATACATAACAAAAGTAATATGTGACAACTGAAAGGACTGCCGGTTTGCCTCATTAAAGATTTGCAACACTGTCTATATGATCTAAATGATGAGGGATCTTCACAACTTGCAAATTTATGTACGTGTGATGAGAGAAACACGGGGCCAAACACATGTATCTAAATGATGAGGGTTCTTCATGCTTGTTGAACATTACGATAATGCTAAGCAAGGATCTAAAAATCGGTCTAGGCGGCAACTCGGTCCCATCCAAAACGGTTTTCTAAAAATGTGATTTATACCGATTATATGATTATATCGAATTAAACTATTTAAAATCAGTTAAAATCAATATAAATTAGTCTAAATATGTCAATTTAAATAATAATGTTAGTATAGATCTACAAATTTGTTTAATTTCTTTTGTTTCGTATGTCTAATTTTTGATAATTTATCACAATAATTTTATATTTCTATTTATAAATTAAAATACTTCATATAAAGGTCATATATATAAAATAAATCAATAATTCGTTAACTCCTAGGTCTCATTTAGGGCCAAATAATCCGCTTAGTCGCTAATCTTCTATAAAGCGCTTAGTTACCGTCTAGCGATTTCTTGAACATTGACACATCCATTTGAAGACGTATTGAAGCATAAACGTATTTTTGTATTAGTACATCAATCACTGAAAGCCAAAGAGTATTATTTCACACCAAAAAAGAAACTCAAACTATAGATCTACAATTGAATCTAACCTTAAATATTAGGCGCTTTTCTGGAGCGAGGGCGAGAGAGATGGAGATATTGTGTCTTCTCTGCCGCCAAGGAAAAATGAGCGGAAAGAGAGAGAGCAAATGAGCATGTGTGTTTAGAGTATCTGGATAATAATGCAGAGTTTTTCCGTCGAGCTTTCAGTTATTGTTGTTCTCTTTCTTAATTTATTCTTTGTTTAATGCTAAGAAATTGCTTGAGACACCTTCATTGAGGATGGTCTATTAAGTTTTTGCTCAATTATGAATCAATTTTCATCCATTGAGATAAAAGTAGAATACCTTGTGAAACAGGATTCTGTATCTTGTATCAAATTGATATGTTCTTACATGCATAAGGAGAGCATGTACTTTTTAATCCAAAATGCTAACTTTGCATTTCCTTCCATTGGTTTATAGAAACTCTATAGCTGTTTTTCAATATAGAGCATAAAGATCAAAATCATGCCTTTTTCTAATAGAAACTCTATAGCTGGAATGACGGATTTGACGGATTTGACGACTCTCTAATCTCGTTAGAGTGATCCCATGGATTTGTCAGCGTCTTCCATTTTTCATCTTGCTCTCGTAAGATCTTGATTCTTTCCGGATCTTCGTGACTTCCAAAACAGATAACAATCTCTGCTTCAACTCGTCCCAGGTTTCGAAAATCATTTTCTTCGTTTTCTGAACAAACCAAGCTCGAGCTTTACTGTCCATGAAGCTTTGAGTGAAATTCAGTTTATCATCATCATCCGTAAACTGTTCCCAATCAAAAAAAATCGACTAGCCACTCAATCCACTGCTGCAAATCGTCTCCGGTGAAGATTAAAATTTCTGTACTCACGACCTCGACGTCACGACGCGATGCTTTGAACGGCTCAACGCACCAAATGATAGAGTTTGAGCTCTCAAATGGATCACAAACACACTCTCAAACTCGATCACAACACTCTAATCACTTAAAATCAAAGGGAGGTCAGACGAGTCTTCCGATGAGTCAATGTCAATGGGTAGGTTTTGAGCTGCATCATCTTCATCGTTAGATAACTTCATTGAATTCTGCACTGTGATATCCATCTCCCCGGGGGTGCATATTTCCCTAAGGACCTCCTCGCCTCACGACCATATAACCCCTCTCTCGTAACTCTGTTTGCAAGCAAATAAACGTTTAGAATCTAACTTCCATATTAACATCTACAAAAGTATGTAACCGGTACAGATATATTTATTCCTCTTATATGGTAATGTCTTCCCACATCCTCGTTCCTCCCACTCAAGGTTATTCCGTCTTCCTCATCCATTTACCTTCTGTAGCGGTCGACATCTTCTTCCCTGAAGGTCACATACATCTCCAACCAGACGTAGTCCATCCTTATTGCCATAAACAACTCCACATCTCCATCTTCCTTTATCTCCACGGGTGGGGCTGTCTACTCATCGAACTCCCTTTCGTAATCAGGAAATTTGTAAGTCAGCAGCACTGGCTCATGTGGTCTCAAAAGCTGGTCTAGCTAGTACTTTGACCTAACCATACTCATCACGTTGTTGTAGCTCTCGTTTTCTCTCAGCATCACATCGTGCTTAACATGAGTGTGGTCTACGTTAAATTTTCATGCTCCTTGACCTCCACGTTCCCAATCCCCTACCACGAGTCTCACTAGTTGTGTCTTATCTCTTCTTCATGTTAGCTGCTAACAAATAAAACACAGATAAGTTTACTGGACAAATTACACCACGTATTAATGTTTCAGATTCCTCTTCTTGCCTTCTCTACTGAGTGAAAACGCTTTCTGTCAACAGAGTTTGCCTCTATGATATGTTGTGATTTTGCATAGTTTTAGCTTTGTTATTTCATATATTTTTATGCATTAACCTTAAATTTATTTGCATTTAGAGTCTATTACATGTACATTTGCGTCTTGTAGGTATTGGATGAGCTATTTGGAGTTTTGGAGATGATTAGAACACAAAAGGAGCAAAAAGAGACATGGATCGCTCGATCCGGTTTTGATGGAAAACTGGATCGATCGATCCAAGAAAGCCGAGAGCAAATGGGAAAAGTGATCGATCGATCTGAATTCCAGATCGATCGATTTGGACATGGATCGATCGATCCATTTATACCAAAAAAATGGATCGATCGATCGGGCCTTTGAATATAACGTGTGCTCGAAGAAATACACACGGATCGATCGATCTGGTTTCGGGCAAAAACAGATCGATCGATCCAGACAGCCTGTGTCACTTTTCATGTGCTGGACGAGTTTGGTGGATCAAGTGGCCTAACTTTCTCTACCTTTTCTGAAGAGCCAAGTTTACATTTGCCTTGTAAAGGGTCAAAAGGTGTGTGCAAATGGGATAAAGTGGAAGAAACATCAATGAGTGTGTTTTATTTTAGATCTAGATCTTAACTTTGTAACATGGGGGGTGGGTTGTTCTTCACCTATAAATAGAACCCCAAACCCCATGGCAAAACACACCATCTCCTTCTGAGTCTTCTTCTGTCTAATAGAGTTTATCACTTTCATTCTAAGTCTTGTTTTGCATTATATTTTGAGTTCTTATAATTGTTCTTATTATTCTTAAGTGTTCTTGAAGTTTATGTTATAAAATCTTGTTTTCTTTAGTTATTCTCTTCATCTACATTCTGTTTCTTGTTTTCATATATTATATCATCTTGATTATGCTTCTATCCATCATGGGATTAAGTGTAAACAAGATGATTAGTGAGTAGTCATCCTTAGAATCAATGGGTTAGGTAGATTAATGGGTGGTTAGAAAAGAGTTAAGATGTTCTAATAGTAAAATGCTTAAATTTCTATGCTTACTAAGTGTTCTTAATGCTAGATTGATTTTGGCCATTTTAATCTAGATTCTAAGTGTTTGTAGGACATCGAAAGTGTTTGCATAATGCTTGAAATAACTTAGTATTGCTCTAGTGAACAAAACGAACGGAAGTTGATGTTTAGATTGCTAGATGGCTAGTAGACTAAATCTTAATGTATGTTTGAGTGAACAAAACGAACGGAAGTTGATGTTTAGTTCATAATAGCATAAGGGTTTCTACCATCGAAAGTGGATTAACCTATATTGAATGAGATCTAGGCCTATAGAAAGATATGTTTATTTGAAGTTAGACACCTTGATTTAGAACTACCACCCTGAAATCGATTACCTAAGTACCCATTGGTTCTTCTTTGTTTAATTTGTATTAAAACTTAATCATTTCACATTGTTTCCTGCTACTACTAATCTTATTGGATTGCATTTAGATTAAGCACAACCTGTACTCTCTCTGTCTCACACTCACTTAGGATTGGATTGACATCCTTTCTATACTACATTGATTTGCTCTGAGGATTAAAAAAACCTTTATCAAATTTGGCGCCGTTGCCAGTCCTATATTGATTGTGACATTGAGATTTGGTCATTGCTTAAGACTAAATCATTTTACTTTTACAAGATTACTAAACTCTACCTTCAACTCTTTCAATGACAGGTACATGAACTTGAGGAGCAGAGGACCAACAGACCTTGTCCCAAGAGTTGACAACATCAGAGCATTGGAAAGAGATTGAGTAAGGAAGAGAAGAGAAGAAAGACAAGCCCAATTACTCAACAGATTACAACTTGAAAGTATGGAAAGAGATCAGCAACTACCTCATGGTGCAGAAGCTCATGGAGCTGACAACCTTGTACAACAACATCAGCAGCGTCCAACCAGAACCATTGGTACGTATGATCAACCACACATTCATGGAAGTCGGACCGGTATCAGAGCACCAGCAGTGCAAAACAACAACTTCGAGATCAAGTCCAGCCTCATCAACATGATTGAAAACAACAAGTACCATGGCCTACCTTTGGAAGATCCCCTTGACCACCTGGATAGATTTGACAAGTATTGTGGTCTGTCCAAAACCAATGGAGTTTCAGAAGATGCCTTGAAGCTCCGCTTGTTTCCATTCTCTTTGGGAGACAAAGCTCATCTATGGGAAAAGAACACTCTTAGTGACTCTATCACAACTTGGGATGAGTGCAAGAAAGCTTTCCTCAACAAGTTCTTCTCTACATCAAGAACAGCCAAGCTGAGAAATGAAATCTCAGGATTTCAACAAAAAGATCTAGAGACTTTTAGAGAAGCTTGGGAGAGATTCAACAGCTACCAGTCCCAATGCCCTCACCATGGGTTCACCAATGAGAGTCTACTCAGCACATTCTACAGAGGAGTCTTGCCAAAATATAGGAGCCAACTTGACACAGCTAGCAATGGTTTCTTCTTAGGAAGAACTGAACAAGATGGTTTCGAACTTGTAGAGAACATGGTTAGGAGTGATTCTATCTACAACGATGAGTATGATAGACAACACAGAGGAAGCGGAGGTGATGACACAAGCACAAGAAGAGAGCTCAAAGCGCTGCAAGAGAAGATTGACCAACTACTATCCGATAAAGCCAAGCAAGAGAAGGTGAACTCTGTTGGTGTATCAAACAATGCAAACACAGCTGAACAAAATGAAGTCGGTGGTCTAGCAGAACAACAAGAGTTATGCTTCATCAACGCTAATGGGCAATGGTACAAGAAGGAGCCAAATTTTTAGTACAACAACTACCAACAAAAACCCTTCTACATGAACAACCAGAGCACATACCAACAGAAGCAAAGCTATCCTCCAGGTTTCACAAACAAGCCCAACCAGTCATTCCAAAACCAAGCCGGACCTTCTACTCACGCCCCCCAAGAAAACACCACTGAAGCCATGCTCAAACAAATTTTGGAGGCACAAAATAGACAAGAAAGGTACATTGGTAATGAACTCAAAAATATCAATGCTAGGATTGACGGAAGCTACAATGAGCTCAACTTCAAGTTCAAGGCTTTGGAGAATCAGTTTGCTTCTATTAGCTCTACCTCCAACCGCCAAGCTGGTTCACTTCCTGGTAAAGCTGAACAAAACCCTAAGGAGACGATGAAATCCATTACCCTTCGAAGTGGTAGAGAGCTTCCTTCTAGAGATCTCATTAAGGATAATGAGAAACAAGGTGGGGAGGTGGCCATCAACCTTGATGAAGATGAAGTTGTGATTCTAGATGAGAAGACAGATGAGGAGATAATGGAGAAAATAGTGGAAGCCAAAGGAAAAAGAAAGGTGGGAGAAAAGAAATCAGTGGAAAACAAGAATGATGCTACCACCACCACCAAACCAACTCCATTCATGTCACCTCCTTATGAGCCAAAGTTACCCTTTCCGGGACTATTCAAGAAGCAGTTGCTAGAGAAGTACAAGGCACTCTTTGAGAAACAGATGAGTGAAGTGCAGATCACAATGCCAATCATTGATGCATTTATGCTTGTTCCTCAATATTGCAAATTCTTGAAAGATGTTGTAGCTGAGAAGAAAAAAGAAATGGAGGGCATGACGGTGCTTACTCACGAGTGCAGTGCCATCATCAAGAGATTATCCATACCAAGGAAGCTAGAAGATCCAGGCAGCTTCACCTTGCCATGTGCCATAGGTCCATTGACCTTTGAAAAATGTTTGTGTGACTTGGGAGCAAGTGTAAGCCTGATGCCTCTTTCTGTTGCAAAGAAGCTAGGTTTTACACAATACAAGAAGTGTAGGATATCATTGGTGTTGGCTGATCGCTCTGTGAAGCTCCCCGTAGGAATCTTGGAAGACCTTCCAGTCATGATTGGGGACTATGAGGTTCCTACCGATTTTGTGGTCTTGGAGATGGATGAAGAGCCTAGAGATCCCCTAATTTTTGGAAGACCATTCTTAGCTACTGCTGGAGCCATTGTGAATGTGAAAGATGGCAAGATAGCTCTTCACTTGGGGGAAGGAAACACTCTTCACTTTGACATCAAGGATGTGATGAAGAAACCCACCATTGAAGGGCAGATGTTCTACATTGATGAGATGGAAACCCTTGCTGATGAGTACCTAGAAGAGTTAGCACTGGAAGACTCCCTACAACATGCTCTCACCATAAACAAAGAAGCTCAGCTCATTGAAGATGGAGTGAGCTTGGAGTATCAGAAGCTTCTCAATTACCATGAAGAGTTAGTCGATGAAGGCATGTTCCTGGAACTGCCACAAACTGATCAACATGTCGCCTCGGTCGCTGACCAAGAGGATGATTGGAGTGAACTCAAGGCTCCCAAAGTCGACCTTAAGCCACTCCCTAAGGGGCTCAGGTATGCCTTTCTTGGACCCAACAACACATATCCTGTCATAGTGAGTAGTGAACTCAATGAAATTGAATTGCTTGCACTCTTGAAAGAACTTCGAAAATATAGAAAGGCAATAGGGTACTCACTAGATGATATTAAAGGGATATCACCATCATTGTGCACACATAGGATACATCTTGAAAATGAATCAATGAGTTCAATAGAGCATCAAAGAAGATTGAACCCAAATCTGAAAGAAGTTGTTAAGAAAGAAATTATCAAACTTTTGGATGCTGATGTTATATATCCTATCTCAGACAGTAATTGGGTATCTCCTGTGCATGTAGTCCCAAAGAAAGGTGGTATTACTGTGGTTAGAAATGAAAATGATGAATTAATACCCACTAGAACTGTAACAGGGCATAGGATGTGTATTGATTATAGAAAACTTAACTCAGCCTCTAGGAAGGATCACTTTCCATTGCCATTCATTGATCAAATGCTTGAGAGGCTTGCAAACCATCCATATTATTGCTTTCTTGATGGGTATTCAGGGTTCTTCCAAATCCCAATACATCCCAATGATCAAGAGAAGACAACTTTCACATGCCCCTATGGTACCTTTGCCTATCGAAGGATGCCATTTGGGTTATGTAATGCTCCAGCAACCTTTCAAAGGTGCATGATGTCTATCTTCTCAGATCTCATTGAGGATGTAGTGGAGGTTTTCATGGATGATTTCTCTGTCTACGGATCCTCTTTTTCTGCTTGTTTGTCAAATTTGTGCAGGGTCCTACAGAGATGTGAAGATACCAACCTTGTGCTTAATTGGGAGAAGTGCCACTTCATGGTTAAAGAAGGGATTGTACTTGGGCACAAGATTTCAGAGAGAGGCATTGAAGTGGATCAGGCAAAGATAGAGGTGATGGTGAAGTTAGCTCCACCAAAAACAGTTAAAGACATTAAAAGCTTCCTTGGCCATGCTGGTTTCTACAGAAGGTTCATCAAAGACTTCTCCAAAATAGCTAGACCACTGACCAAGTTGCTGTGCAAGGAGATCATCTTCCACTTCGATGAAGAATGCCTAGAAGCCTTTAAAAGACTGAAGGAGGAGCTCATTAGTGCCCCAATAGTTCAACCACCAGATTGGAGTCTACCCTTTGAGGTCATGTGCGACGCTAGTGACTTTGCTGTGGGGGCAGTCTTGGGACAGAAGAAAGATAGGAAGACACATGTGATCTACTATGCTAGTAGAACACTTGATGATGCCCAAACGAAGTATGCCACAACTGAGAAGGAGCTGTTGGCAATTGTCTATGCCTTCGAGAAGTTCAGGAGCTACCTGGTGGGGTCTAAGGTCATTGTCTACACTGACCATGCTGCACTACGACACCTACTTGCCAAGAAAGACGCCAAGCCAAGGCTGTTGAGATGGATATTGTTACTACAAGAGTTTGATCTCGAAATCAAGGACAAACCAGGAGTGGAGAATGGTGTAGCTGATCACCTTTCAAGATTAAGAGTGGAGTGTGGGATTCCTATTGATGAGGGACTTCCTGAAGAACAAATTATGGCTATAGGAGCAGTGGTCACAGCCTGTGAGACTGGAAAGAAGCTTGAAGAAATGAAGGCAATTGATGAGACAAGCCCATGGTATGCCGATCTAGTGAACTACTTGGCATGTGGGAGGGAACCATTGAATCTGACGGGCTATGCACGAAAGAAGTTTTTCAAAGATGTCAAGAGATACTACTGGGACGAGCCTTACCTCTACACTCTTTGCAAGGATCAGATCTATAGAAGAGTAGTAGCTGAAGAGGAGGTGGAAGGAATCCTCACACACTGCCATGGATCATCCTATGGAGGCCACTTTGCAACCTTCAAGACTGTCTCCAAGGTGCTACAAGCAGGATTTTGGTGGCCCCATATGTTCAAAGACACACAAGAGTTTGTGTCAAGGTGTGACCCATGCCAAAGGAGAGGGAACATAACCAAGAGAAATGAGATGCCTCAAAATCCTATCCTGGAAGTGGAAGTGTTCGATGTGTGGGGCATTGACTTCATGGGACCATTTCCATCATCATATGGTAATGAATACATCCTTGTTGCTGTGGATTATGTGTCCAAATGGGTGGAAGCTATAGCCAGCCCAACCAATGATGCCAAGGTTGTCCTCAAGATGTTCAAAACCATTATCTTCCCAAGGTTTGGAGTCCCAAGAGTCGTGATCAGTGATGGAGGCACTCACTTCATCAACAAACTTTTTGACAACCTTCTGAAGAAGAATGGTGTAAAGCACAAGGTGGCAACTGCCTATCATCCCCAAATAAGTGGCCAAGTTGAGATTTCCAACAGGGAGATCAAGTCCATTCTGGAGAAGACTGTGGGGATAACAAGGAAGGATTGGTCTAGCAAGCTTGATGATGCACTTTGGGCCTATAGGACTGCTTACAAGACACCCTTGGGAACCACTCCCTTCAATCTTGTCTATGGGAAAGCTTGTCATTTGCCAGTGGAGCTTGAGTACAAGGCATTATGGGCTGTTAAGATGCTAAACTTCGACATCAAGAGTGCCAAAGAGAAAAGACTTTTCCAACTCCATGAGCTTGATGAGATTCGACTTGATGCTTTTGAGAACTCAAGGATTTACAAAGAAAAGACCAAGGCATTCCATGAGTAAACTTTCAAGAACAAGATGAGGAAATATCTAAAAATGGGAGCTAGTGACTAAAAGAGACACTTTCTAGCCTTCAACATGATATCCTAAAAGAAACATAGCAAATAGCATGAACAATCTTTTATATTACACTCTAGCTTCTCAAGGCCTATCTTAACTCTAATATCTCTACACAAGTTACTCACTCGTCAATCAACAAGTCTCTTAACCAACTCTCACATTCATTAAACAATTGTCTTAAGTGTACTCTTGCAAATGGGCAATTGGTCCTAATCACTTGGCATGGTGAGAGAAAGGCTTGAAGCAATGGTGAAGTAAGAGGGTTTACAAGTTCTTTTATGGTGGTTTACTCTCAAGAACTAGTAGTTTGACATTATGCATAATATATCTAAGAAAGAGAACAACTCATGTATACAAAGTTTGATCCTCATTGTTCTACCCATTTCCTAGACACAAAACAATTACTACCATTGATTCCCAATGTCAAACACTCTTTCATTCACTCAAAGATCCCAAAATCTCTCACTTTTAGAACTCTTTGTTTCTTTTGTCTATTAGGGATTCACTATTTTTCTTAGCTTTAGCTCAACTCTTTTTTTTTATACTCTTTGAGCTAAGATTTTCTTTTTCTTTGATCCCTAATATCTTATCTTTTCTTTAGAATTTTGAGTTCACTCTTTTCACTCACTTTTTTTTTCAACCTTTCAAGATCAAACACTTAATACTCCCTTCCCATCCTATTAGCTACACAATTGCGAGATCTCAAAGCTAGAAAGTAATGAAGATCAACCATTGTCGTTTCCAATACTCTCAACATTATGCACATATCAAACTTTCAGAAAAGACCTCACTCATCAAATTGACTAGGGCTTAAAGGAAAGGTAAGGGTAAGGGTGAGGTGAACCATCCAAAGTGAAGATGGCCACTTGAGTTGCCAAATATTGGTAGAAAGGATTAAGACCAACTCAAGTGTGTGTGAGGTAACCATGATCAAGCACAACAAAAGCCCATAAGCAAGATAAATTACGTTCATTAACTCAAATAAGATTGGAGTTGGTTTAGAGAACAAGTCAATATCAAGCTCACAACAAGTTTCAAGTAGAGTTTTCAAGGCTCGAAGCATACAAGATTTTCAATAGATGTTTAAACTACTTGATATGTTTAGCTAGGGTATCAAGATGAGTTCTAGACATGCGCTCTTTGCAAGGAAAATAAAACACAGCTCCCTATGTATATGGATGCAACCTAAATGCTTCTAGACTCAATCCTAAAGGTGCAAATGATGCAACTAGATGCTTGTTTTTGTTGTTCTCAAAAATTTTCAAATTTTTAGTTTTTTTTTTATGCAAATAAGTATGTACAATGCAATGCATGAGACTCATGACAAGTAAACAAAACAAAAAAAAAAACAAGGTGAGATAGTAGACTCTCTTTCAAACTTACTTCACACAGTCTCTTGTGTGAGAGTAAATTTGAAAGAGAGGTGAAAGGAAAAATGAAACATGATGAACTAAGTATTGACAAGGGTAGAATGCACTTACTTGGAGTTTGCTTTGATGAGAGGAGGAGGATGAGGAAGGAGAGCTTTTTGTGACCTTGGCCATTTTGTCTTCACCTCTTGGAAAGATTTAGAACTCCCCCAAACTTGTCCCTATACTTATTCAAAAACACTAAAGCAAGATAAAATAGAAATAAAAATATATACAAAGGATAGACATGGGAATGCCTCCCAAGCGCGCTTGTTTTAAGTCTCTAGCTTGACTTTATGCGCTTGCTAGTCATAGGAATCAAAAGGTTGAGCCAATGCACCTTTGGTCCTTCTCCTGCAAACACAAGAAACAAAGTATGCAAAGAAGCACACTACTGTCCATAGGAAATAGACAGATTTTTCATCAAGGAGCATCACTAAAGATGTAGCATGGATTAACACATGCTCCTTGAGGTTCAGATGATCATGAGAATCGAATGAATTTGGTGGAAACACAAAATCAACTACTGGTTCAAACGAATTTTTAACAAAGTAGTCAACATTATCTCCATCAATCAAATAAAGCACAATGTTCTCATTCTCATGATCGATGTCGATCTCAGGGTTTTCTAATATTTTGTCTATATCAGTTTCACACCCTAGATCAGCTAACTCAAGAAGAGGTCTAGATTCATCAAGCATCAAAAAGTCAGTTTCGAGATCAATTGAACCACAAAGATAGTTCTTGTCAAAACAAACTTCAAGATGATCTCTAGCAATCTTTTCTACTCTCAAGTCATCTAGTTTCCTAGTTTCACATATCAGATCAAGACATTCATTGATGAGCACATGATAATTAAGATCAGAGGCAATATCTTCAACACAAGGCAAGCAATTATCCTCAAAATAATGAAGTTCAGAAGTAGAATCGCATATACCTTCTAGTTGGGTTGGTGGAACCCAATAAAATACCTCTTTGAGCTGATGAGCATCCCTTACCTCAAAACTCGTGAGCTCTCTTCCTTCTAGCATTGCCCGATGTTGCATAAGGTTTAGCCTAAGCAACACTGCCATGTCACTCCTTGTCGACGTTGGGCTCTCTTCACAAAGCTCATCCACCTTCACAATTTGTTCTGGTGTGAGTACACTTTCATCAAAGGGTGGCTCCACATAAGGCTCATCATCTTCAATGTCATCCTCAAATGTGTCTTCCTCTTCTTGTGGCTTCTCAAGGTAGCTTGAAGCCATCTCTACAAAGAACAAAAACTAGAATAAAAGGTTAGTAACTATACAAAAGCAAAACAAAGCAAGAAAATAAAGCTTAGTCTCAAGAAAATCTGAAATCCTAATGATAAATCTACTTAGTTCCCCGGCAACGGCGCCAAATTGATGTTCTGCGTTTTACCACAGGCCAATTAACCTAAGTGCACGCTACCACAATCGAATGGTATATCGATGCAGCACTTTAGGATCGAATCCACAGAGAACTAGTGATCTATAACACTAAGAATACACAAAATTTCCTAATCTAAGCAAACAAGGGAAGATGGGTGATTTGTAACAAACTAAACTCCTAGAATTATGAACAATGTGATCTCAAATTCAAACAAGAAACAAGTGCAAGAATCAAACTTTAAATCAATAGCTAAGGATAGATTCATGGGCAAGATCATCGATATCGGGTGATCAAGATTCAATCTAGGATGCTCAAACAAAACAATCAACAAGTCTATAGGTCTAAATCTCGTTCAAATAGACTAATCCACTCCCGTGACAATAGCCCCTATGCTAATCATGAATTAGACATCAACTCCCGTTGGCCTTACCCAATCAAGCATGCATAAAACACAAGTCTACTAACCACTAAACATCTTGACAACAACTCCCGTTGGCCAAGCATGTATAGGACAATACTAGGTTGTTCAAGCATTTCATCGAACACCTTCCGGGCGTGAAACTACTTATGATCTAGATTAGATTTCCCAACCTTAACCTAGCATTAAATCACCTAATAAGCCATAGAACAAAGTTAATCAAGCAAGAATCATCCTAAACATTCACCTAATCACCCTAATCTACTTAACCCATGAATCTAAGAATGTTTACTCAATAAACTCCATGATAAACCTTAAATCTATGTGAGATTCAAGGTTAATCATGTAAGAGAAACAAGATAAGATGAAGTACTTCCTTAGAAATCAACAAAGATTCAAGCTTTTACAATCCAAAATAAGTTCTTTTGAGAGAAAATGAGATATCTTAGGGTTTTGGGGGTCTAAAACTATATGTAAGAAGGCAAAACTCGAGCTGGTTCGATCCCATAAACCAAAGTTTAACCGGAATAAACCGGTCAATAGTGACTTTTGTGCCTTGTAGCGGCCACTGCATCCAGCTACACCATCCAGATATGGAGCAGGGGATCGAGTTTCAAAGCCCGGCCAAGCAAGGCCGCTACGTCGAGCCGCTACGACGCTTCACGCCACCAAGCTTCATCTCGTGCTTCGTCTTTGTGGTTTGATCTGAACCGTGCCTGAAACAACCATCACCGCCGCGAAGCCTCACGCCCTCAAGCTTCATCCGTGGCTTCATGTCTCCATCTCCTCCACGGGATCTCTCGTTCAAGTCTCTCGGCGTGCCAAGCTCCTCCATCGTGTCTGGGTCGAGCCCGTGCTCCTCCGCCGTCTGGAACCGCTGGCTCGAGCTTCGTCGTCACGTCACCGTCGAAGAAGAAAGCTTCGTGGATCTCCCATGGTGTACTTTGCTCATTTTGCATTACAGGTCCTTCCATTTTCGGCTAATTACCATTTGACCCCAAAACTTTCATATAATGCAATTTAACCCTTGATTTTCGCCTTAAACTTCCAATTGTGCAATCCAAACCCTGTCAAATGTAATTATGCATGCAAATGCAATATAAAGACCTAAATGCAACCTAAAATGATGATAATAAACTAAATTATGAATCTAAAACTTAACAAAATCAAGAGATATCAACCATGCTGCACTACGACACCTACTTGCCAAGAAAGACGCCAAGCCAAGGCTGCTGAGATGGATATTGTTACTACAAGAGTTTGATCTCGAAATCAAGGACAAACCAGGAGTGGAGAATGGTGTAGCTGATCACCTTTCAAGATTAAGAGTGGAGTGTGGGATTCCTATTGATGAGGGACTTCCTGAAGAACAAATTATGGCTATAGGAGCAGTGGTCACAGCCTGTGAGACTGGAAAGAAGCTTGAAGAAATGAAGGCAATTGATGAGACAAGCCCATGGTATGCCGATCTAGTGAACTACTTGGCATGTGGGAGGGAACCATTGAATCTGACGGGCTATGCACGAAAGAAGTTTTTCAAAGATGTCAAGAGATACTACTGGGACGAGCCTTACCTCTACACTCTTTGCAAGGATCAGATCTATAGAAGAGTAGTAGCTGAAGAGGAGGTGGAAGGAATCCTCACACACTGCCATGGATCATCCTATGGAGGCCACTTTGCAACCTTCAAGACTGTCTCCAAGGTGCTACAAGCAGGATTTTGGTGGCCCCATATGTTCAAAGACACACAAGAGTTTGTGTCAAGGTGTGACCCATGCCAAAGGAGAGGGAACATAACCAAGAGAAATGAGATGCCTCAAAATCCTATCCTGGAAGTGGAAGTGTTCGATGTGTGGGGCATTGACTTCATGGGACCATTTCCATCATCATATGGTAATGAATACATCCTTGTTGCTGTGGATTATGTGTCCAAATGGGTGGAAGCTATAGCCAGCCCAACCAATGATGCCAAGGTTGTCCTCAAGATGTTCAAAACCATTATCTTCCCAAGGTTTGGAGTCCCAAGAGTCGTGATCAGTGATGGAGGCACTCACTTCATCAACAAACTTTTTGACAACCTTCTGAAGAAGAATGGTGTAAAGCACAAGGTGGCAACTGCCTATCATCCCCAAACAAGTGGCCAAGTTGAGATTTCCAACAGGGAGATCAAGTCCATTCTGGAGAAGACTGTGGGGATAACAAGGAAGGATTGGTCTAGCAAGCTTGATGATGCACTTTGGGCCTATAGGACTGCTTACAAGACACCCTTGGGAACCACTCCCTTCAATCTTGTCTATGGGAAAGCTTGTCATTTGCCAGTGGAGCTTGAGTACAAGGCATTATGGGCTGTTAAGATGCTAAACTTCGACATCAAGAGTGCCAAAGAGAAAAGACTTTTCCAACTCCATGAGCTTGATGAGATTCGACTTGATGCTTTTGAGAACTCAAGGATTTACAAAGAAAAGACCAAGGCATTCCATGACAAGAAGATACTGAAGAGGGAGTTCAACATTGGAGATCAAGTGTTGCTCTTCAACTCTCGATTGAAGCTGTTCCCTGGAAAACTTAAGTCGAGATGGTCTGGCCCTTTCAAGATCAAAGAAGTGAGGCCATATGGAGCAATTGTGCTTTGGAACAAGACTGGTGGAGACTTTACAGTGAATGGACAAAGAGTCAAGCTGTACATGGCGGCCACACCAGAGGAGGGAGGAACTTCAATTCCACTTTCCGATCCTAAACCAGCCTGATCCAAAGAAAAAGGAAGTCAAGCTAGAGACTTAAAACAAGCTCACTTGGGAGGAACTCCCATGTCTATCCCTATATATATAATTGTTTTATTTGTGTGATTTTCTTTTGTGTGTTTAATAAGTGTGTTTGATTTTTTCAGATGACTCTCCATATCAAAGTAGAAGGATGTCCACTAAATCAAAGAAGAAAAATGCCATCCACCAAAGCAACAAATGTTAGAATTATCCAGCTCCTTCCAGCAACTCCAATTAGCTAAGTGTCTCTCCAACTATTGTAAATATATAGCTTTCATGTTTATTTCTTCTAGTCCTCTTCTTTCACATTGCTCTCACACAAGAGACTGTGTGAAGTAAGTGTGGGGGGAGAGTTTACCTATTCATTAACTATTTCCATAAAAAACACATAAAAATTAAAAAAAAAAATATATATATATATATATATATATATATATATTTGCATTTAGATTGCATTCATGCATTGGGAGCTTACCTTACGAGGAATACAAACCTTGAAACTCTTCTTGAAACTTGTTTTTGTGTGAGATTTGACATTCTTCTTGAAACCAACTCCAAATGAACTTAAAGCTAAATGAACTTAATCTTTCTTGCTTATGGGTACTTGTATACTTGATCATGGATCATAAACATTTGGGTTTGATTTTATCCTTCTACCATTCTTAGACAACCCAAATGGCACCTCCTTACCCTTAAAACCCTTACCATTCTTTGAAGCCTAATCATATTTGTTGAGTGAGGTCTCTTTTGATAGCTTGTCATGTGCAAAAACTTGAGAGTATTAGAGGCGACATTGGTTGTTCTTATGTTGGGCTAGCTATAAAACCTCTTGAGAGCTAGCAATTAGGTTGGGAAGTCTGGTATTGTTTTACAAAAATCTATCTTGGGTATAAAAGGGTATGATAAGTGAAAGAGATGAACCAAAGGAGTGAAAAGAAAAGAATGAACAAAAGAAAAAGAAAATCAGTCTCTAGTTGGTTCAAAAGAAAAAAGATAAGAAAGAGTTCACTGGATGAGTAAAAAGAGTGATCTTAACGTCTTTGGGATGATATAATATTTCGAAAATTAACACCAAGAAAAAAGGGTAGAGTTGAAGATCATCTAGGAAAAAGGGAAGAATAAGAACAATCAATGTATGCATAAGTTGCCTCTTTTCTTAGATTGATTTTGCATAATGATCATGCTCCTACTTTTGAGTGTAAGCCACTAAAAATAAATGTGTTTGAACCCCTCTTACATGCTCATTAAACCATTTCACTTACCAAGCCAAATGATCGAGATCAAGTTTCCATTTGCAAGAATTCACCTTGTTAGCTTATGCTTAATTGAATGTGAGAGTTGGTTGTGAAGTAATGTCGATTGAGGATCCGTAAACTTGTGTAAAGCTATGAGTTCAGGAATTGTATACCTTAGTTCTTAGCTCCCATTTTCATTATCTCTCCCTTTGATCTTAATTAAATTACTTGAGGACAAGTAAAGGACTAGTGTGGGGGAGTTGATATGTTGTGATTTTGCATAGTTTTAGCTTTGTTATTTCATATATTTTTATGCATTAACCTTAAATTTATTTGCATTTAGAGTCTATTACATGTACATTTGCGTCTTGTAGGTATTGGATGAGCTATTTGGAGTTTTGGAGATGATTAGAACACAAAAGGAGCAAAAAGAGACATGGATCGCTCGATCCGTTTTTGATGGAAAACTGGATCGATCGATCCAAGAAAGCCGAGAGCAAATGGGAAAAGTGATCGATCGATCTGAATTCCAGATCGATCGATTTGGACATGGATCGATCGATCCATTTATACCAAAAAAATGGATCGATCGATCGGGCCTTTGAATATAACGTGTGCTCGAAGAAATACACACGGATCGATCGATCTGGTTTCGGGCAAAAACAGATCGATCGATCCAGACAGCCTGTGTCACTTTTCATGTGCTGGACGAGTTTGGTGGATCAAGTGGCCTAACTTTCTCTACCTTTTCTGAAGAGCCAAGTTTACATTTGCCTTGTAAAGGGTCAAAAGGTGTGTGCAAATGGGATAAAGTGGAAGAAACATCAATGAGTGTGTTTTATTTTAGATCTAGATCTTAACTTTGTAACATGGGGGGTGGGTTGTTCTTCACCTATAAATAGAACCCCAAACCCCATGGCAAAACACACCATCTCCTTCTGAGTCTTCTTCTGTCTAATAGAGTTTATCACTTTCATTCTAAGTCTTGTTTTGCATTATATTTTGAGTTCTTATAATTGTTCTTATTATTCTTAAGTGTTCTTGAAGTTTATGTTATAAAATCTTGTTTTCTTTAGTTATTCTCTTCATCTACATTCTGTTTCTTGTTTTCATATATTATATCATCTTGATTATGCTTCTATCCATCATGGGATTAAGTGTAAACAAGATGATTAGTGAGTAGTCATCCTTAGAATCAATGGGTTAGGTAGATTAATGGGTGGTTAGAAAAGAGTTAAGATGTTCTAATAGTAAAATGCTTAAATTTCTATGCTTACTAAGTGTTCTTAATGCTAGATTGATTTTGGCCATTTTAATCTAGATTCTAAGTGTTTGTAGGACATCGAAAGTGTTTGCATAATGCTTGAAATAACTTAGTATTGCTCTAGTGAACAAAACGAACGGAAGTTGATGTTTAGATTGCTAGATGGCTAGTAGACTAAATCTTAATGTATGTTTGAGTGAACAAAACGAACGGAAGTTGATGTTTAGTTCATAATAGCATAAGGGTTTCTACCATCGAAAGTGGATTAACCTATATTGAATGAGATCTAGGCCTATAGAAAGATATGTTTATTTGAAGTTAGACACCTTGATTTAGAACTACCACCCTGAAATCGATTACCTAAGTACCCATTGGTTCTTCTTTGTTTAATTTGTATTAAAACTTAATCATTTCACATTGTTTCCTGCTACTACTAATCTTATTGGATTGCATTTAGATTAAGCACAACCTGTACTCTCTCTGTCTCACACTCACTTAGGATTGGATTGACATCCTTTCTATACTACATTGATTTGCTCTGAGGATTAAAAAACCTTTATCACTCTACAAACTCCAAATCACAGCTTTCGTTCTCTCTCTATTTCCCCAAGAAAAATTTTTCTTCTTTGTTAACAATGTCAAGTTTATTTAAAAGAGGCAAACATATTTAGAGGCAAACTTATGTTGGTATATCGTACCTTCCCACTTCTCAATGTATTATCGAAGATAACGCTTACACTATTCAGCACACTAAACCGAACAAACGAGTGGAGGAGAAGTGAAGTAGTTGATTCAATAGCCTGGTAAAAGGTAACCTACGAATCCGCGTGTGTACTTGCCCATCACGAATCGTGTCAGACGCGATGCAAGTCACCTCGGCGAAGGGGCAATTTCGTATTTCCGAGGCGCAATTGTATAACTTGGGCCTTTTACGTCCATCATTGTCACATTGACCGATATGGGCATCTCTTATGGGCATAGAGCTCATTGTCTCAAAAAAATTATATCTACTAATACCCAAAATTTTAGATATCATTCTGTTCAGGTTCAGATCTTTTTTTTAATTCAATTATCAGAAAAGGTTTACCCGCAACACACTGTATTTATATGAAATTTTAGAAAAAAATAACTGAAAAGTTTAATAATAATTGATATTATTAGTCATTTAAAAAAAATAAAAAGGGCATTTTAGTCATTTTTCTGTAGGGTCTATTTTTGTGACAAAAACTTCAAAAATGACTTTCTGAGAGATTTGCCTTAATTCTTAACGGATCGGGTCTATTCGGATCATTTTGTTTTTTGAAATCTGATAATTTTGGATAAAGGAGTTTTATACCCATTTATATATCAATAAAATTTGAATTTGTTTTTAGTTGAGATATTGTCAGATGGGGATTCAGATTTTCGGGTCCTTGCAAGCGATCACTAACAGATATCAACGTAACTCTTTTGCTAGGTTTGATGAAGTAATTATGTGTCAGCCCAAAAAGAATAAATGAGCCGGAGAATATATTAAAAGATTAATATTAAAAAGGTCCATAAATAAGCAATGAAACCAGGAAACTAGTTCGCGCTCTCTCCTCATCTCTCTCTCTCTCTCGTTTCACTTACTGTTTCTCCAAGAAAGCCATTTTTCAGATCGAATCCTTCTTCAGGTCTTCCCTATCCTGGCGGGAAACATGAATCCTTCACATGCACACGTAAGATTTGATATATCCAAGAATCTCTTAGGGTTCACGAATACATAAAAACTTTTTTTTTCTTTCTTTTATCAGTATTGGGTTTATAACCAAGTCAAGGAATGCATTGACAAGTACATGATGAGTAAGGAAGAAACTGGGAGATATCTAGAGGATCAGTGAGGAATCGCACGTCACGATACCTACCTAGGTAATAATTAAAAATATCAATTCTCACGTACCATATCATTAATTAATCAATGGGTAACCTAATTCGAATCTTGATTTTGTGTAGCTTGGGATCTTCTTGAACAAGAGAATCCAGGTTTCTTCATATCATACAATGCAAGAATCCATGAACGAAATGCGAGGACCCGTGAGCGCGTTGCATCAAGTACGCAAACAGAGTTTCTTGTCACACAAGTTTTCTTTCTTTTTTTGATAAAGATAATTCTTTTTTTAAATTCTCCTGTGATTGTTGTGTAGCTTCGCCACGAGAGAGAAGTTCAACTATACTGGGAGAGCAAGAGCAGCAGCAACGTCTATCTCCTCCTCGTGGTCTTCGCAGTAAATAAACTCTCGTGTTCCTTTGTTCTTTTGAGTTTCTCAATGTGTTTTGACCTAAAACAGTTTTATCTTTGCTTGTGTTATAGTACTGTTGCCTGATTTAAATGTTCCTGCATCATCAATACAAGAAGCTATTGCTGTTCATCCTTCAACTCAGGCGGGACCTTCCAGAGCTGCTAATGCTAATGTTGTAGAGAACCAAAACCTTCAAGCCTCTCTGCAGCAGCCAGTTATTCCTAGTAACTAAACTACTACTCTCCATCTTTTCCTCTCTGTTTGTCTCATTGTTCCTTTCCTGAATCTTAAGTGTGTTGCCTTCTCTTTGCAGACGAGTTTTGCCAGCAGGTTTTGAACACTATGGGTCAGCTTTTGAATACTATGGGTCAGCTTCAGAGTAATTCAGACCACATGATGAAACTACTGACTGATGGTCATGGGTTTGGACCACATCCTTTTGCTGCGGGATCCTCCAAGAGACAGCGAGTTGGGGAGGCAGAAGTGAGAGGTGGCAATGAAGAAACAGCGAAGCTGCAGGAGAAGGAGGAAGGTAACGGTGGAGAAGCAGAGAAGCAACAAGAGAAAGAGGAAGGTAAGGATGAAGAAGCAGAGAAGCAACAGGAGAACGAGGAAGGTAAGGATGAAGAGAAATAAAGAGGTGACTATGAACAAGTATTGCAGAGGAGACAGATACACGTTGCTTACTTTCTTATTATCATATTCCTAGATTCTACTACTACTAGCACTAGCTACGCAGTTTCATACCAAAAAACATAGGGCAGCAATTATTTTGCTGTTTCTCTAGGCTTTGTATTTTGTTGAGAAGAGATATAAGCAATCTGATGGAGTTTTTTTTCATAATTCGGTTAATACTGTAGTCTGCAAACAATCTTTTTCTGATACAAATATCTGAATGTACCATCATACATAGGCACTATAACTTGCACTACAAGAGTTTCCTAAAGTAGCCAATCATCCAAAATTACAAATGAACCCAAGCAGCCACACTAATATCATATGATATCCAAAATTACAAAAGTCACCAAGATTTTGCTTTAGATGATATCTAGATTCATCTACTTGTTGGGGCAGAATATTAATTCACATGCTGGTAGATGCCGGGATGTGTGGATGGAGAACGGTTGGTCGAGGAATATGTATTGGCGTTGTGAATTCCCTAGCTTCACATATAGCCATCAACTGCTGGTTTCTAACCTTGACTATCATAACGAGTTGACGAGGAAGGACAGCTAGTGGATAACAATATTTGACCAAACCATCCGTATAACCAACTCTACACAAAACTAATATGCCTATCAACAAGTAATAATTATATAATAAAACCATGACTCCTCACCAAAAGGATCAAGATTCAAAACCTTCCTACAATTATCTCTGCATTTGTAAACATGATACAGCCCTACAAAGAGATCAAGATTTAAACATAATACATAACAAAAGTAATATGTGACAACT